>JAVQJL010050750.1:0-14164 GCA_036024295.1 Nannoperca obscura
TTACGCAGAGAGTGGGGCGAACACACTTAATTTGATCTGTCTCACCATAGCCTTTTCCTCTTTTTTTGGGGCCCTCCCCCCCCCCCCCCCCCCCTCCATCTTGCGGCGGTGTTTGATCATTTGACTGTGGCATATGTGCAGATGTGCCTCACAGTTTATGAGGATGTGTTACTCAGCAGATTAACGTGAACAAGGTGTCAGTCAAAATGCATAATCCTTGAGGAATGAGGATTAACCACGAATTGAACAGCACTTTAGGTGCATCAAAGCCACCTAATTAACTTCTCCCTTTCAGAGGGAACTAATCCCTCGCCCAAAACTTAGTTGTCATAGTTGCAGCAGTTCCCAGGTGTTTATTAGGTGACTCATTTTTGTTGTTTCTCTTTCTTTTCTGAAAGATATATTGACTAGCTTTAATAAAAGTCAGATTTCTCTCACAAAGCAAACACTTGAGGTGAGGCTGCAGTCTGGGTTTGGAGGAGAAACACGGAGCTCCAGTCAAACTGGTTCAACCGGAACATCCGCGGTTTATTTTTGGATAAGCATTTGTGCACCTTTTATGCAGGTGAGGTGTCCACCTCCTGACAACAGAGTCAGATCTCATTGGCCCCGCAGTGTGTTGTCACTCTGAACGCCTGGGAATTTAATTTACGCTGAAAATGTATGGAGAGCAGCAGGCAGCCCTCCACCAGATGCTTTCTTTAACATCCCTCCATAAAGCGACTTTGCGATTCTTCCACCCACAGTTTGTTCTGCCTGGTCCTCCTCTGCCAGCAGATTGAATCCTATAAATATTTCAAATTTGATAAATAAATGAAACAACCTCTTTTCTTAGTTTTGGGTAGCGCACTAAGTTGCTTCCCTACATACGTATGCAGGAGCTTATTATCGTGGCTCTGACTCTGTTGCCTAAATGAGGTTTGGCTCAGGGACATTTTCATTTCTTTTTCAAATATGCATCAGATGTATCTTTTCTGCAAAAATGTTTTTTCAACAGTCGGTGCTCCTTTTCAGTTTGGAGACATTATTGAGGTAGATTTTTAGGATTTCCTAAAGCCTTTCATAAATTAAACATTTTATAACCATAATCGTGTCAAAGTGTCTCAGTGTTTTTTTTTAGGAAAATAATAAACGATTCTCTTTTTTCTCAGAAGCCTACAAAGGAAGCTACATGCATTTCTGCTTTTCCAGAAGACACCAGAGGGACATCTCAGCCCATCATGCCATTAATGACCTCCTTTGAATGTTGGATCCCTCTATACATTAGTCACATGGGACAGAAGCTATTTACAGCTGCCTTGCTTGTGAGGCTGCAGGCGGCGTGCATCAGCAGCACTTTGGGTCATGTGACTTTACACTACGCCTCACCTTCGTGTTCATGTCTAGAAGTAGCTCAAAACATAACCTGAGGGCTGAGGGGCGGGACTTGAGCTTTGAGCCTATCACAGCTGAAACACCTGAGCCAGAGTAAAGCTTTCCTGTTGCGTGGTTTTGCTATTTGTTTATTGTCTGCAAGAACGATGGCGCTGAAGTCTTTTGGTGTGCAAATGCTCCAGCAGCTGTTTGAGTTGGATATGTGCATGAGGGAAACTAAAAATAGGATGCACACACCTCTGAGCCAGCTGCCTCTTCACTGCCTTTGGGACTGCCTTTGCGTCTCCCCTCTCCTCTTTTAGTCTTCTTGCTCTCCTCCTTCTCACAGAGTGGCTGTTGTTACCCCTCTTTCTCTCTATTTTCCTACTTTTCTTGGTCCCTGAATCAGCCCTTGTGTGTCTGGCCAGTCTTGTGCTGGCATGAAAGACCTGAAACAGGACACCGCTTCCCTTCACTATGGTCCATTATCCAACCTGGAGGGAAACTAGAACACTGTGGCACAGAACTGAAAATGTCTCTGTCCCCCTGAGTCTTGTATCCAATTATTTGAGAAGCATACAGAAGTTTATATCCATTAAAAATAAAAATAAATCTGGTGGTAAAAGGGATATTAATATCAGAAAATGTGATTTTGAAAAGGATCCTAGAAAAATGCCAAACATTTTTGTATTCCAAGGTTGGCGGGACATCAAAAATGCCTTGGTGCAGTTGGAGCTATTTCTTTGTACTCAGTTCCTGCTAAATAATAAAAACAACAACAGACAAACTTCTTATCGGACATCTGACAATGGTCATTTTGGCAGTTGCCGTTTATTGTGTTTTTGTATAACAGTGTAAAAGGAAAATGCTGGCAATACTCTGCATTTTTTGATATTGAAAAATACCAAAATACACAATTAATTAATCCATGTAGTTTTGCCTGCGTAGCTAAAATCTGAGCTTTTTCCTCAAAACCTATTCACCATTGCCTAACTATTTAACTCATGACATGTCCGATCCAACCATATCGCCAGACAGCAACATCAATAATGGACGATTCTGCAAAACCCTGGATTATATTTAGAACTAATTTTACTTTTTGTAATATTTGTACAAATTTGACAAAAGTGTGGTTATGGTTGGGGTTAGCAACTAAAGTGCAAACGTCACTTGCAGGTCTGTGACGGGAGTCTCTTTCATGAAAGTCGTAACTTCCTACATGCCCATCCACCACCATCTATACCCTTCCTCACGCCTCTCCATATAAAGGGCACACTACTCCCTGCATTGGTACTGAAGGTTGGCAGTGGATGTAAATTGTGAGGCACAGAATCGTCCAATGTGGACATTATTTGTAGGGATATTCAGCCGGTTCCTTTATCTCAAAGAATGTAGGCACTGTTTAGTATGAGTCAATCCCTCAGAGAACATCCTGAACAAAATCCTGACCAAATGTGTATTAATCCACGGCTGAAAATAGTCCCCAACAAATACACTATTTGCACCATTTTAAGTCATGTTTGTTAAAACCTACAATACGCAGCTGTGTTAGGAAACTATTAAACCTATTTTTTATTTTTTTAATGAAACTATACATTTGTGACCTGTTTTTAAAGATTTATGTCAGGAGGAACCAACAGGTTTGGGATTGAGTAGCCTAGGGAAGTCTGAAAGTATTGAGAGATGGACTAACGCATTGTTGCTTTTTGTTTTTTCATGGTATTTGTTGACAACAGCCAGCCTTATCTTTTAAGTAGAGCAACACGGCAAGAGGCTTTTATTCTTGTGATTCTGCAGAGCATCAATTCAAAGGTGAAGCAGCATAACAGGCAAAGATTTGGCTCTTTTCCATGAAGGACGAAAATCAAGCAGGCTTGTCCGTATACGCTGCTTGGCCTATGAATAAGAAAAGAAGCAGCCTCTATTTGTCATCCCTCAAGACTCTGTGAACAGGAAAATTCTCTTTCACAAAGTAAACGCAGTAACATGATTATCATGGCCTGCCGCATGTGCGCGGATGATGAAAGTAATTCACATCTGAAATGACTGGCCGAGTTTCCTTCACTCATCTCCTGTGGAACAAACCCACTCAATCACATCCTTTGATCTGCTTTTGTGTGCGGCTAATTCCCATTCAGTAGGCAGATACATGTGTCACACTGTTTGCTCCATATCAATTTAGGAGAACGACGCGGAGCATTCAAAATAGGTTATGCAACCTCTTCCTTTCTCTCTCTGCCTCATCGTTATTCATGCACATCCATTACAAAAACACGTTTGTGGTACTGCACTCCGTTTGAACTACTGCTCAGGAAATTACCTGTTGGGTCAACCCTACAATGGATGATTGGAAAAATGAAGGCTGAAGCTATAAGAAAAGGTATATATGTGAAAAATGCTCAAGTGGAAAATATTAAAATACTAATGAAGCTCTTCCGTCAGTCAAGCTTCACTATCCTGTGACTTTCTTTCGATAAGTGGTGGATGCGGTCACGGCACTGATGAAAAGTGTGTCAGAAGTGATTAAGGTGACGCTGAATGCCATCTAGAGGCCAGATCACGACTCCTGTTAAATAGTGTATGCCGCACAAAATCGAGAAATGTCACCAGTCCCTTGGAGGGGTTTATGCATTTGCTCAAGGCTCTCTCTCACACACACACACACACACACACACACACACACACACACACACACACACTAACACCTACACAGCAGGAGTGACTGAATACTGTTTTGTCATACTCACTTTCTGTCATGATTTGAGTGTTTTCTCACTGTGTTTTAGCAACACCATAAGACTGAACCGTGGATATCTAAATACTGCACGTGTGTTATTTTCCTCAAAACTTGATTATGATCCCGTAGCTACGGAGATGTCCTTCATCATTGTATGTAAGTCTTGTCTCTATTTCCTCGACGAGCTCTGATCCTGCTTGGCTAGGTCTGTAGTCTACTTTATCTAAAGTTAATCACACAGCAGACCTGTCCCTGACTCATGGCTGGCACCCAAACTGGATTTATAACACACCCTCACTTACTCACAGGGCAGCTCAGTATCACCCACCGCCTGCACCTCACCCTTAATGCACTCGTCTTTCCTCCTCTTTCACCTTGACATCACTTAGCCTACTCGGGCCCAACCTCTTGTGACTTGAAAAAACGACTGTCCAGATGTTGACATTTCACCCAGCGAAATGAGACTTGAGGCATTGAAACGAACGATAAACAGAGCTGTAGTACAGATGCAATCAGTGTTACTTTTGAGGCTAAGCTTTGGTTCAGCTGTATAAGAAGCTTGTAGGTTAAAACCACACGCGTAAGCTCTTTGATTGTGGACCGTGATAGACTGTGTGCCGTCTTCATGAGGGTGACTAATTAACTGTGCCCTAATTTAGAAATCAGTCATTCTTTGGTGTGGAAGCAGGCTGTGATTTAATACCATCATCAAAATCAAACTCAATCACCCAGGCTTTCAGGGTCTGCAGGATTATTTTTTGAGTTTGTTGCCATGGCAATCAAGTCCATCCCATCGTGGCATTTTCAGAGTGTAGTGAAGGATTAGATGGTGATGTCAGACATCTGTGTCAAATCCTTCTCCAGCTCATTTCAGCCATTTGTCATGTTCTTAGATGACAGATGACAGCCTGACACTAGCAGAGGAAGTGAATGTACTGCAGCTCCATGATGAGTTTCAAACTATTGTTTATTCCCCACTTCCTTTTCCCCGTCGCCTGGCTTCCCAGTTCCCTAGCCCTCCTATTACCTGAGGTAATATGGCCTTTGAGGTAAATACCATTTATTTTGTGCTGCTCCGATGATGGCTGAATAATGGCTTGAAGTATGTGGCTAAATGAGAGTCTGAGGCCGGGGATGGGAGTAATCTCGCCTTTCTTTCTGAGCGCTGACACAGGCCAATAGAGATTAATGAGAGTGCAGGGGTCTTAACACTTTCACTGCTTCAAAGGAAACTGCATCTGCTCAGCTCTGTGTTGTTTTTACACTTTTACACTCACAAACAGCCAGTCACTGGCCCTGCATTGTTGCACAATATTTGCATCAACACTACACAAGTCTTAAGTACAGATCATACTGTCGCCAGGATTTTAGAAATACTCAAGTCATGAATCCAAGTCCCTTTTTCCTCTGTTTTTAGTTTAAGTACCATATCTTTATTTCACTAAATTCATTGTTGTTATTGATCTGTGCTTTATTTTGCTTTAGTGCTTCATTGTAACTCACCACTGTGCTGCAAACACTGGAATATTCATGTACAGAATTTATTCCCTGAATTTCACATTTTCAGGCCAGATATGCTTTTAGGTAATCTGTGCAGATATGTTTTGTGCACTGTTACTGATAATCACAGAGCAACAGTAGCAGGTCAGCCGATGTGGACGCAACATTCCCACCATCTGTCTGCAACATTTAATCTCTGGAAGGATTAATCTGGTAGTACTCCGCTGGTAATACGAGGGTTTTCTCACAATCATAATGCACTCAGCGTTCTAAAAAATACTCAATGATACCCCTCAAAAAGACATCTTGCCACAGGATGACAATAAGATAATTACTTCTCCAGAGAAAATAATGCTGTTTAATGAGTGTAGCAGCAAAACAAATATATTTAGCATGGCGGCTTCTCTTGTGTAGTGCTGTACCACCCCCATCCTCTCAAAACAACAGATTACCAGAAAAAATAAATAGGATTACATTCAAAGAATTGTGACAGACTGAGAGACAATCTTCCTCAAGCGGGGGAAGATTGTCTCTCAATTGTCTCTCTCCCACCCCCCCCCCCACCCCCCCAGCCACGATTCACTCAAATATGAAGCTGATTTAAATTACGGAACATTCAGCAGATGTTTTATATAGTTTTTATATTAGTTGGCTATCAGAGAGTTTGGAGGATTTGTTTTGTTAAACCTGAACCCTTTCTATCGCCTCTGTGTCAAATTGAATGTTCAAAATGAATACTTTGATAATTTCCTTATACTGTAACGGCTCCGTAATGCATGAAGGGCAGGGTTTCTCCCCAGGCCCTCGTTAAAAAGGCATGAAAGAAATTACCAGCAAAACAGAGTCTTTATCTCGCTAAAAAGGGTTACACATAAGGAAAAATACTCTGAAGCTATTTGAGGATGTTTTATAAAGCAAACGACACCTCAAGGTATGGTTCAGGCATGCTATTCTAATTGCACAGCACTGGGAAAATGTTGGGAGAAATTAAGACAATGTTCCCCAACTGATTATTTAATTAGCTGAGTACAGCACATTTTGACTGTACAAGATCTGGCTCAACAGAAAATGGAAATCTTTACTCTTGTATAATAACATCAGTGACAAACTTCAAAGTATAAAACATTCTTGTCATAATTTAAGCCTCCTAATACACTGGCTGTATAAAAGACATCCTTCTCCATTCTCCCGTAACATCATAACCGTTTACCTGTCCTGCTGTATTCATTGTCTATATCACACCTCACAGACAATCAGTGATTATTACCCAGATTTGTGATAAGGTGTCCTACAGTATTTTCTCCTCTGCAATAGTTCTCTGTACTCTTCCTTTGATTTATAGTAGCTGCTGCCCTGCTCAGCAGCAGCACACACCACTGTGAGCTCCTTTACACTGTGATGCAGCAGCGCTGATCAGTAGCCCTTGGAGGTGATTTATGAGCAATGGGATTTCCGGTCAGAAGAGCTTAATTGAGCCTGTATATTCTCCAGAGCAGTCCTTGAGAAAAGGATAAGGTAATGAGGGGGAAAATGACGAGTGGAAGACACTTGGCCGTAAATCAGCCTCCTTACAGCTGCTAAGAGGATACATTGTTTTTTGGGGTTTAAAAAAACAAAAAAACATTAAGTACACCTGCACAAATGTTGTGGAGCCTCAAGTTCACTTGACTGAACTCGTAAACAAAGCAGTGGAGCGACTTCTCTCTTGCATTCGCATTTTTCCCGCTTTCTTCACCCACGGGTAGACTCTTTGTCCCAGGGGGAGCCCAGGTGAGCTTAGGTAGATCCACTCTCCTGCACTCACTCGCTCAGGACTCCTGGATATGTTGCCCAATTAGGAGCTTTGCACCTGGATTCAGAACCTGGTTTTAGTGCAGTGCGGGAGGGTGAAGGGATCCCAGAGGGGGACGGAAAAATATCCATGAATGTGTAGAGCTGCACAGAAAATACAGATAACTAACTGTAATGCTGACAGGGGTTGTCTAAGGAGGTGAATGATGGTGTGTTCTGTCTTGTACCTCAGTGCTGGCGCCAAAGCAGTGAGCTGAGGGAGGAGATATGGCGCCGAAGGAGTGCAAAAGTAGACTCACTGTGGACTCAATGCCTGCTGAAGTCAGCACTATTGACTGACACCTGTCACTGCAGTATATAGATTTGTGTGTGCGTTTCTGTGTGTGTGTCTGTGTGTGTGTACCTGTAGCGATGAGAACAGGGCTTCTGACAATCCAGCGCCTAATCTGAGGGAATAATAAAGGGGCTGTTTCACCCAAATGTACTAAAACCAATTTTCTCACTTACCTGTAGTGTAAGATGTTTTGGTTGTACTTGCCAAAGTTTTAAGAGCTCCATCTCTGAGATTTGCCATCTATTTTCAGAAGTCTGTCCCTCGTTATCCTGAACAATCCACAGACCAACCGTCAACAGTTTTTATGGGGACTATTTCTTCAGTAGAAAATAGTTCCAAAGAAACCAGTTCACACCAACAGAGTCAGTGTCGATTCTTCAGAGTAACTAGGACACTGTTTTTTCCAGTACTTTAACCAACACAAATTAAGGTCTATTGGTTGTATTGACGTGGCAGCAGAAATCTTAGAGACAAATAAAATCAGGACAGATAAAACTAAAACTTATGGCATGATTTGATAACACCACAGGTAAGTGAGAATGATAATGAGGGTGGGGTAGTTTTTGTGAACTGTCCCCTGTAAAGAAATTGAAGTAGAGGACAGCATTTTAATGGAAGCCAATCAGCACTGTGAAATGAAGTGTTTAAAAGCCCAAATTTAATGAAGAAATCCAATAACGTGTTTTTTGCTTGTTGATAATGGTTATTCAGAGGCGGAAAAACGGACTTAATGTGCATGTTTGTACCTCCTCGTAAGTCTTGTGTCCATGTGTGTTTGCGTCTTCCTCTCTCTATATTCTCATTCTAGTGGGGAAGTCCCACCAAGCAGGTTATCGCTGTCAATTTTCTCCAGGGGTTTTTAATAATGACACCCTCCGTAGTTTTGTCATTTCTTCCCCTGGATTCATTTGTAATCTGTTCCATTGGTATTTGCAAACACAGGACTTGGCAGAATCAGGTCAGAGTCAGACCCCAAATGTGCTCCAAGGCTGTAAATTGGCTCCCATTTCTATAACTACGTCCCTGCAGGCTCCTTCAGAAAGAGCACAAAGTATGTAGGTTTAGTGTTACCACAATGTGTCTTAAAACGTAGTAAAAAGCCTGTAAAGTTTAAAATGTGACAGTAATGAGAAAACTGCTTCCCAGACTTGTGAATGTAAATGTTTTGCTGTGAGTAATTATGTAATTGTATCCTCTGGGCAAACCAGTTTGAGCCATTGTAGATTTTCAGTGAGCCAGCATTCGCACATGATCATTATCTGTCTTTTTGTGTACCGTAGAAAAGTCCTGGGAATACCCGTTTTTTGACACAATTATGCAAATAACAAAGATGTGAACTTCAGGAGAAAGATCTTGTGTTTCCCGGTCAGCCACATTTCCATTCACTTTCATGAATCTAAAATTAGATGAGTGAGCAGAAAAAACATGTTGGTCTCAGATGCTTATGGGCACTCACTGCAGTCAACAAGTCCTCTACCAGTAAGATTTTGGGTATTGTTTCAGAAGAAAGAGCTAAATTACATATTTCACATCTCTATTCCATATGTCAGACGTATTGCAGAAATCATCCTGTGCCTGCTTTGCTAAATCCAGACATAAATCCAGACATCTCCCACATTGCAACAATAACACCAGCTATCACCTCCGATTTATTATGTTAGGGGAAATGAATTACAGTTTCTTATATAAAGCAGAACCTAATCCTTATATTCACAGTGTGCAAAATGAAATCCTGTTTGCTTGGTTTTACATCATGCCTCTATTATTCCATGTGTGAATAACAGTCTTTTATGGTCACCTAATATCTGATAAGCAGGGTAATTGTATGCACTCTTGAAGTCACAGGCTTTGCAGTGATTTTCTAATACAAGCACATTAATTAAGCTGTCAGACCTGTCTTATAAAGAAGGCTGTTGTGGGAAATTGCAAGGCCTGCAGGCAACCCTCCCGGATAATTGAGGGCGGTTAGCAGTAATGTTTTTTGATTGAAGATTTAATGTTACTTTGCATCCTAGAGGAGGATGTTGGTTATCGACCATCCATAAAGAATGTAAGGCCAGTGCCAGGATCTGAGGCTATTGATCTGTAAGGAAAGCACAATGGCAATGGCTGCGTTCTGGTGATTCTGTGGGATGTGCCAACAAGGTCACCTGGGCCAGGCCAGGCAACCCCGTGACGCTGTGTATATTTGATGCAAAAACAGATTCATTGATTTTTCATTGGGTTATCAGGCTTTAGATCGTGCTAAGTGCGAGGCGAAATGCCTTCCAAAGCGGATCTGGTTTTCAAAGACGGGGAAAGGGGCATTGGATTTCAAACTGAGAGATTTCATGCTGTGTTCCTGTTGAATGGAGGCTGAGAGGAAGAGATATGGGTCCCGGAGCAGAGTGGAGGAGAGGAAGAACAACCAGTATATCCCTGACAAATTCATTATGTTACAGTCCCCTTCCAGGTTTTTGCTATTTTATTCTCTGCTGGGGTATTAAAAAGTGAATGCCCTGGAAGTCCATCCACATTGTAACCCATATCTCTTCTTAGTTAAATAGCAGATAAATAGAGACTTGAAAAAACCCTGAGATTATTTAAAGCATTCTTTAGGGTAATGTCTTTTTTGAGCAGGATTATAGGTTTCAGTTTGCATTTGTGTTGTCGCTGACAAAGGTTAAAGGGCTGCAGGGGTATATATATATATATATATATACTTATAATCTGTCATATATATATATATATACTTATAATCTGTCATATTCGTTTCTGCATATAGAGCAAAATGTATGACCAAGTCCTAACAAAGCTTTTTCCTTTGATCTTGTGTTGTAGGACACTCACTGTCCCAAGAGAGAAGCAATTCTTCATCTATCATCACACAGGCTGTTTTTGGGGTTGCAGCAATACGGTCCGCATTGCCTTGCCCAACCCAAGCCTTGCTCCTTAAGGATGCAATGTGGCGACACTGCAGAAATCTGTTCGCTAAAAATAGTGCTTTCTATATATGGTGCTTGTGATGCACAGCTATGGTTCTCTCCCAAGAGGATGAGGCACACATTAAAATGTCAACAAGAAGGGAACTATTTCACTTCTTAAATGACACCAGTTTTGCGTGGGGTTGGTTGATTGGCAGGGGATGCTGGGAGCAACACAAGGCAAGACGCTTTTGTTTTCAGCCCGGCAGAGCGTCTGAAAATCCCCCAAAATCTCAAACCAAAAGATCTGACCAGAGAGACACAGGATTATGCTGCAGTTAGTTACAGCAAAATTGTAGTGTTTTTCAACTTGTCAACTTAATTGTGGCCATTTTCACAGAACGGTCATGCACTCGTCACCTTCGTTACAAAAATTCAGGAGATGCAACACATATATCTGTGTGTGTGTGTGTGTGTGCCAGCAGATTTCATCAGCTCTACCTAGCGAACTAATTATGCTAACATTAGCTCAACATCAGTGAGTTTTTTGAAAATGTGGTTTCTGGCTGACTTTTTAGGGTTTCCAGTTTCCTGCCTTTTTTAACATAACCTTTAACCTCACAAAATGATGTGTTAATGAAAAGCTCCATGGCACCTTGGAAGTATCGTAGGGTTTGGTTCGACAGTAAGCTAGTTAGCCTGACATGCTAACGTTTGCAGCTTACAGATAAACACACTTGGTTAATCAATTTCTTACTTTTTTGATCTTCTGTTATTGGCTTTGGAAACGCTAACAACAACACACCACCCTCGAAACTCTTTACAGAACCACTGCCCTGTGTTCACCACTTCAACCATTTCAACAGAAACCTAAAGCGTGCCTTAGGTTTTCCGTGCCTAATTATGGTTGCTGAGCTATGATAGGACAATTGCTGTTTGGGCGAGAGAATTAGTAAATGGTCAGTTATGAGAATCACCCAAGTTGAAAGAAAATTGAATTTCCATGTAAATCTAAATGTGCTAAAGGTCACAGGAAGATCCACTGAATATTTACAATTAATAACCCATTTATTAGCTTTTTTTGCACACTTACAATCAAGGATTAGTCAAATATCCATTGGCATTATATACTCTACCTACACAACATCATCTATCCAACACATTTTGACAACATTGGACAAAACGTTTTACAATGGCAAACAGATCTAGGCAGTGCTTTCCTCATTTACGTTAGTCTCAGTCATAACACAACAATTTTACCCATCACACAAAAGAGTGAATTGAAAGTTTGTTTGATATTGCATAATTATGCTAAGGGTGAAATGACATGCAGTGCCATTATCAAAGCCTACTATAAGTATATGTGTTATCAGTGGAGTAGTAGTGATATTCCATTGCTAACTCACAGCACCATCTGGGTACATCCATTTTAAAAAACAGCTATTGTGGGCAATTGCACATACAGTATGTGATAGGTTGATGAATTGACATAATGTTGCCCCTGAGGTTGCGTTGTTGCTTCAACTAGTGATATAGTAGCATTTAGTACACCTGGCTCCCGGCTCTCTGAAGTGAGAACAGGGTAAGTGATGTAAACCCCAACAGGAGTAACCTGATTTACACATGTGCATATCATACACAACACTGTGCATACTTTACATATCAAGGACTCACACCGCCTTGTTCTTTGTGTGCTCCGCAAGTCATGCTGGCGGGAAAGTGGCCATAGTTTTTTTTTTCCTAATACAGTATGTGTCTTAGATGGTGCAGTCTATTGCCTATGCAGTTAATACTCTTCATTGATGACATGATACTACTATCTCCCCATCTCTTTCTTCTTACTCACACTCATAATTAGAGACGGTATTTTCTCAGGAGCTCTGATTGCCACATGTACTTCCTCTCCGGAAAGCGATCAGGAATCCTAATGCGTCGGAAGTCCTGGATGCATTTCTCCATCTCCTGCTCTGGAGTCATCTTCTCCTTGTTTGCTTTCCTCTTTGCAGCCTCTCGTTCTCGTACCCCGAAGGTTCTCACACGGAGCATGTCAGTCTTGCGGCGCATCTCTGCCTGCTGCAGCATGTGCACTGGTCCTTTAGGCATGGGACGGTCCAGCGTCTGGATGTTGGTCTGCCGTCTCACGGGCCCACAGATCACGGTCCCTTGAGGGGAACTGGCCTCAGACTGGGTCTCGGAACAGGAAGTGGAGAGCTCATTGAAGGAAGTGCCGCTCTCTCCCTCACGCTCGCTTTTGTGGCTCTTGCAGCAGCAGTCACAGTGAGAGGACAACCACCTTGAGGGCCCGCCTAGTAAACACACACATAAACACATTTGTCACTTTATTTGACCATGTGCAGCGAAGGGTGCATGGTGACAGATTCAAGCTGTAATCAAAAGAAACAGTTGCACTGATCAAGCAAATGCTGACAAATGCCTACACAGCAGTTTCAATCTCATACAAATATCTTTAAGCGAATATCAGATGAGTGTGGGTATTTAGGGGGGTACAGATGTAAGAACATGCAAGTTATTGGCTTTGACATTTAATTGCTGAATCTCAAAGAGCTGGTGGGCTGAGCATATTGCTTCCTCTGATAAGGAGAACCCCAGAGCTCAGTTCAGTATGTCTCCCTAAAAGACCTTTCCCATTTCCCAAGGCAAAGCTTGTCTCGGAGCCAAAACAATCTGCTTTGCAGTCGCAGTTTCTTCTTAGAACTGTTACCTGACTGCCTTGTATTAAGATGGTGGTGTATTATTTTTGTGGCTTTTTTGTGTTACCTTTAGGGAGGCAACCAGGAAGAAAAAGCAGGTGAATGCAAAGTATAATTTATCTTGGGTGGTAACAGAACCGGGTCAGTGAACAGAGGAGTGAATAAATGTACCTGCAGGCCCTGCAGGTGTACTGACCTCCTGTCATGAAGTTTGGATGAAAAGTGAACCAGGTAGAGGATTTTAGTCTTCATTTTCCTCCTGTACCTACTTCTTGTATCATCTCACATCCTCCTACACTGCTAATTATGAACCAGAAAAACTGTACAGCCCACCGACTTGTGAAGTGTTCAAGTGAAGACAGTAAACACTGCAGCTGTCTTTCATTTCCAAAAATATCCCTGAACTATGGTTTCATTCAGATGTACTAAACAGGTAGAACTGTGCTGAAAACTGCTGTGCTCGCTGTAATATAAACAACAGTGTATGAGGAATTGAGTAATGTACACAGACTCTAAAACCCCCTTAATGGCTTTTTCCAATGTGAGGATACAGACTCAATAGAAATGATATCTCAAAGGGAGCAATAATTTGTCCATTACCTCCTTCCAGTGCATGCACCAATATATACTGAACAGAGTTCAAGGAGGATTTTAACCTCTCTGCACACACTATATAATAATAACCTTATCTCTGGTGTGATGATTGCATTGCGCTGATAGTGAGAGAGTCACTAACAGCTTTTTAATGGCTAATCCATGAGTAAAGAGACCAATCAGCGCGCCCGGGGGGGGGGGGGGGGGGGGGGGGGGGGGGGGGGGGGGGGGGGGGGGGGGG
>JAVQJL010050755.1:0-39262 GCA_036024295.1 Nannoperca obscura
GGAAATACACAGGTGACCTGCTTCTCATCAACCTTTCCCCCTTTCCCCCTCCTCCCCTCATCCCCCTAGCAACCTGCCCTGACAACGCCTCTGTTGTGTGCTCTCAGGCTCAAACAAAAGGCCCGGCCCTGTTACCCCATCTCTCTCAGCAGTGAAGAAGACTAGCACTCTTTTAGGAGCCTTTTCAAAATCAATAGATTGCTTATTTATTTGTAAGCCCAGCTGTCCGCAGTAGCTTCTTACCATAAGCATACCAAAAAGGTTAATGAAGTCGGAGCCGGCACGAGGACACCTTGATTTCTTTCTTTAACACGCTGAAACAAAAAACACGCGATACCATCTGCTCCAGTCGTTTAGTATAATAGTCGAGCTTAATGGATGATTCATAATGGTGGTGTTCTCATTTTTAGATGGTTTTTGATTTAGCTTTTTTTTTTAATGGTCTTTGTTGCTAACAGTTGCTAATCATATTGTGAAACATATCTGAAACTGTGTGCACATTAGCAGCTCTGCAGAAGATTGCTGTAGACTTGCAGCGTTGGGCAATTAGGGTTTATATACAGTAGCTGCAGACTGACACAGTTTCTGAATATGAGTCACTAAATTATGAGTTGTACTTCTTCACATAAATGACAATATAAGGCTGCAATCGCAACCATTGATGATTTCTTTCAGTATTTTATGTCCACGTCCAAGGACGGATTCATGCTGCTGCTGCTTTACATTCACTGCTAATATGAGTCCGTATCCTTTTCAACATTGCCACGGTGAGTCCTCCAACATCATTACAGGCTGGTGCACATAAGCACCAGTTACTTGGCAACAGTGACAGAGCAGAGTTGGATGGTGAAGTTTACACGGCTGTCATGGTGATCTGTCGTATCACTGCAGTTTAACAAACTTCTGTAGCAGTCTTTCACTACAGAAGCTTTTTGTGATGCATCAGTTTGTGGTTCCTTACTCTCTCTAATGGTTGCCGCATCCTGATTTGATAAACAGGATATTGGTTTCCGACACACCCCTCTCTAATTAGAGGATCTATAGATGCAAATGTAGCTTTTATGATCATTGCCTTGTTCCATCTCCAGTTTGTTCAAGGCGAGTCAAATTAAAACTTTTTAAAAGATTTAAAGCAAAAAATCTGATCCGAAACGGTCTGATGTCCTTGTGTTTTTCTGTCTCTATCCAGGCGAATCCTCACACCTAGCCCTCAATAAGCTCAAGTGCCCCCACTGTAACTACATTGCCAAGCACCGGCGCACGCTCAAGAGGCACCTGATCATCCACTCGGGCGTACGGTCCTTCAGCTGCGACATCTGTGGCAAGCTGTTCACCCGCCGCGAGCACGTAAAGAGACATTCCCTGGTGAGTCCACATATGTGCAGGCTCCTCTCTCTTCTACCCACCACGTGATGCGCGTCCACCATCTTCTGCCAAACACTGTGGCGTTTTGGCCACCCTCGCATCTTTGCACTCCACCTCCTGGTTTGCGTCTGGCCGCTTTGTGCTCAAGGGAGGCAGTGCAACAAGATATTGTTAAAAGCAGAAATGTTTGGCTAGGATATCAATTTTCTAATGTTAGGGAGTTTTGTAGAGCCTCTCACGAAGTGTGCAAAGCAAACAGAACTTACATCAGTTGTTTCTGACTGTTGAGAAATGAAGAGGCTATATCATTGTGGCACTGGCAGCAAAACTTCCCTGAATAGGAATTTTTAGGCGTTTTCGGGAAAAGCACTTATTCCGTTTCTTGCTTAAGAGTTAAGATGAGAAGACTGATACCACTCTCATATCTGCATACTAAATATGTAGCTACCACTAGTAGCCAGTTAGCTTATCTTAGCATAAAGACTGGAAGCAGGAGGTAACACAGAGTTGTGTCGTAGATACACTTTGTTTTTGTAAGGATTAAATAAACAAAATATAGGCAGGAAGGCAGATTTCGTAACCTTTGGACAGAGCTAGGCTGGACTTTACCTTCGTTTCCAGTCCGTGTGTTCAGCTGAGCTAACCGGCTGCTAGTGGCAGATTCATATATAGCACACAGAGTGGTACCAATCTTCTCTTCTAACTCAAAGAAAGGGAATAAGCTTATTTCCCCCAAAATATGGAACTATTCCTTCAAATGTCATATTGACAAATTAGCAGGCACCAGTGAATCCAAACTTCAATCTGCAGCTAACCTGACTCACCTCCTCAAACCTCTCCTGCTCTCTCCTCCTCCTCTCTTACAGGTGCACAAGAAGGACAAAAAGTACAAGTGCATGGTGTGCAAGAAGATCTTCATGCTTGCAGCCAGCGTTGGTATCCGTCACGGCTCACGACGCTACGGTGTGTGCGCGGACTGCGCCGACTCACACCAGGCTACTCAGGAGGGCCTGGAGGCTATGGAGGGCATGGAGTTTCCTCGCGATGAAGACTTCGATGGTGAGGAGGGGGAAGACCTGGAGGGGGAGGAACCTACCGACAACGACCAATCAAATTGGGGTGAGGGCAACGGCGGTGCTGCCCCGGACCAGGACTAAGAATTTTTAACAAGCTTGAGAAACAAAATTTTAAAAAGTTGATGTTTAATATATATGTATACAAAAACTAGCTGGTAAACAATCACCTCCAAAGTGCTATCAAACCTCGAGGTTACTTAATTGTGCAAGTATACGATAAATAGATGGATTTAAGAAAAAAAAAAGCTTTGGTAGAGTGGGAAGTCCAAGATGTACAGATTTTATTATTAAAATGTGTCCAACTCTGGGGCCCAGCGCCCACAAGAGAAAGATTCTAACAACAAATAATGATAAATCAGGTTTTTGGTGATGTATTTTTCTTTCCTGTTTTCCGGGGGAGAGTTGGGCAGGGTGATGTAGTTTTTGAGTTGGGGGTAGGCCAATCGTAAAAAAAAAAGGAAAAAAAAGAAGCAAAATGTTAATTATTTAATTTATGAAGAGAGGTTATAATGGTCTTATTAAATGCTATAAGTTGTATTTCTGTTGTTTTTGTCTGCAGGCAGAGGCACAGTAATGGCTGTTGCTTTCTGCACAATCTGAAAGTATATTGCTTGGTGCTTGTAGAAGTACACGAAAGAAGAGCATTATTGTCCACAGGGAGATTTTTAACTTGCTCTGTAGATCTTGTTTAGATGCGCTAAATATTATATTATTCTTTTCAATTTTTTCTTTCCCTGCACAAATCTTGGAACCAAAAAATCTGTTTTGTGACTCTAATGTATCACAGCCATATTTATGATTAATTTAAGAGGGCTGCGATATTGTGCCAAACAGACCGCACACCAAGATTTAGCAGGAAACAAAAACTACTGAATATGCTTTAAAAAAAAAAAGAAAAAAGAAGAAAAGACAACGTGAGTTTTTTTTTTTGTTTATTTAAGCGAGAAAAAGATGAATAAAAAGCGAAAGTACAAGGGGAAATGTTATTGCTAGCTTTATACAAATCACGGCGTCACAGTAACACTTTATTATTATTATTAAACAAAAGCATTTGACTTTCACTTAAAGCTTGAATTTTGCCAAATGATGAAACGTTTGGTGCTGTAATGCTTGTCGCAGAATACTGGACCTACAGGCTATATATGATGTTTATAATCATAAAGCTTAAACTGACTCAGTTATAAATATGTAATCAGCTCAAACTATTAGAACACTGTTGTGCTACGGCGACTATCAGGTATGCTTTGCCATTGTTTTTAAGCTTCTATTTTATTTAATGCACACACACATACCATTTTGTAGAACTACCGGCAGTACTTCTAATTGACGTTTTGAGGACCTAAGTGGACATCAATACCTGTATACGTTTGTTTATATTTGGTACTGAGTTATATAGTAAATACAGTAAATATATATATTTTGAATCACTTGAACCTTGGTTGTGAGGGGGAAGAAGTGTGCAGAAAATCATGATGTGTGATGTTTTAAGTCTGAAAGAACTCCATTTTTCATGTGTAAAAGGTAAACAAAATGTCATCAGTTTTAATTTGATGTAAGTTTGTTTTTATTATTATTATTATTTTTTTTTTTTTAGGTCTGCCAGGTAGAAAAACACTTTGTTCCTCAGAAAGTGAAGCTCTATGGCGCCACATAGACATGCACTTACGTTTGTGTTCATGAAAATAATTTTCTTTTGTTTCTTCGCTTCCCCAAAAGCGGGTCTGAATGGAACTATATAAAAACTGTTGTCTTTCTTCCAATGAGCAACTTTTTTATTAGACATTTTGTTTTTGTTATTTAATATTATATATTGACTCCAAAATGCAATCAAGACTGTTAATTTCTATTTGTCCAACCAAAATTGTTGTTTTTAATTATTGTTGAAATTTAATGTATGAGAAAAGCCAGGTGAAAACTTGCTTAGTGTAGAAAATCCTTGCTCGTGTCTGTAATTGTTGAGATTTTTAAATGTTTTTATGCTACAGAATCATTCACTTTACTCTAGATACATATTTTGTTTAATTTTGTCTTTTCCACAGATGTTTCCTTTCTTCCTTTTTTGTTATTTCATTAAGCACATATTTTCTAAAGAAACACGGATTGTTTGCGGGTTGAAACCTTGGAACAGCAGTATCTGTTCATATGCAGTGGAACATACAGTACTGAAGAAGTGCTAATGATACAGAAGATGTGGAACTTCCCTTTACTCTCAGTTGAAGAAGATATATTTTAAGTCATAGAGATATTCAACGTCTTTGTGTCACTTTTACCTTCAAATCACTGTGGGAGGGGTTATATTACGGATATATATATATATATATGTTGAGAATATATAAGATAAATATATATATATATGAAGAATATATTATTTAACTAGTGGATTTGCGTAATGGAACACATTGACAGTCATCTACAGACCTCCCGGCGTGGTGGCTTATTCCGTGAACTTTAACCTTCCGCTTTCTCTCTCTGTTCACGCTGTGTGCTTGTTTATCACACCATCCTGTTGTCTTGTCTGTTCTTTTGATACTATTTACCATCCTACTGATTTTACTGTAATGAATGAAACTCAAAACTATGATGTATCATTTTAGATTTTATGATGTATTTGTTATATGGACAAAAAAAAACCACGAAAAATGAAGCAAAAACACTACAGATGTAAAGCAGAGGTTTTTTTTCCCCAGCTGTATTTTTTTATGCCGTTGCAAAAGGTTGTATTTTTCAATTTCTCTCGAACTTTAACAGTGATGCAAAACTCGGGCAGCGCCTCAGTGCCCTCCGAACACAAAGCAAATTCAGGTTACTCTTTTTACGTTTTTATCAAAGGTTTTCAAAGATGGAACTACATTCTCCTTTTTTCTGTCTGAATTGTACTACTGTTCCTCTCTATACTACATTTTAAGAATAAAACTTTGATATTGCTTTAAACTTTTCGTCCACTTATTTTCCTGCAGGGGAGACCTTTGCTCCTTTGATGATGGTCAGAATAAATCTATTTCTGCTTGGGGGAAAAACGAAAAAAAATATCCATTTTAAGACCGGTGGCACGAAAAATCTTCTTTTCCAAAACTCCCCAAAGAGATGGAGCTCAGACTATGAACCAGTTCCTGATTATGTTTACCTTTTTCATACTTTATATAAAACATTTCTCAATACACAAATTTTGGTGACTCCAAACTAGTACAAGGTGCCAGCTTCTCTTAAAACCAGCCTGACCCATTGCTTGTATTCCGCATACTCCAGAGCAATAATTGTATTATTACTAAAGTATCGTCATGCTATTGTGTAACTCTTCACATGCAAAGTGTTTCGGCCATTACGAACATTAATGTGATAATAATTAACTACACAATGTGAAAATAATTAACTACACTTTAGTTTACAGATGCACCTCGCTCTTCATTTGTAAACACTACAGAGGGGGAAAATAAGCTTTACATTAGTAGATGTGAAAATGGAGCAGGCCGACATCAGAGGTAACATGCTGCCTGTGAGGATGTCACAGTTGAGACATGTAAGAGGGTTGCTCCATGCCACAAGACTTGTGTTTTGCAAGAGCAAGTATCAGATATGAGGCAGATGAAATGATGTGGCAACAGTGTCGAAATGACATGAATTTATTCTATGCAGGCATTTGCTTTTGCGCTATAGTTTTTGTGGAAGCTGTTGAGGATATTTGACTTGCCGTATGTCTCAATGTCTCCGTGACAAATATTAACTGAGAATTGAAATACAGGAACACAGTTTCTGTGGAAATGTCATTTGAGGGGTAGTGACGCAGTGACTAGCGTTATTTAAATGTTTTGAGTGGGTGTTGGCCATTTGCAGGACAAATGAAGTGTTGTGCTGCACAGTATGAATGATGTGGGGATCGATCTAGGGTTTTCAGAAAACATTCTTAAACAACTGGAACTAAAAGAGAGTCCACTTACTGCCTATAGTTTGCTCAGTGGCACGGTTCATACTGACACACCTGTGGTTAAAGATAACAACAGGGTGACACACAGCAGACAGTCAGAGCAAACTCCTTCCTGGTGATGAGATGATGTCAGAGTTTTTGTGACAGCTGCACAGCATTAAATCAGGTACATTTACAGCTGTAGTTAGCTGTTAGCTGTTAGTCAGATTCACACATCTCTATTCGTGGAGGAAGAAAAAGAGACACGGGTGGTGTCAACTCTGATGTTTCTTAGTTTCATCCCTTAATTCTGTTAAATATGACGTTCTCTCCAGATAGTCCTGCCCAGGAATGTGGTTTCTGTTGGTTTTTGGACCCTGTTCTTATAGGATGGATGTGTGAGTGGTTTTAGAAGACCATGAACTCCTCCTCCCCACCAAAAGCCAAGGTGCTGCCATCTGCTGTTAAGACTCTGGGATAAAACATAATTTGGTTGTTTGTCTCTGCCGACACCAGGTGGCAGCACTTCTCTTTAAATTGTCTTCCTGCGCAGTCAAACAGCACCTGTACTGTCCCAGTTTTTTAGTGAGACCACTGATGGAAGAATCGATCGATGCATTGATGAAACATGGGTCTGCTGACACTGCGGTACTAAGCCTGGTGACTGTGTTTATGCCTCAGGTGGTGCAGTGATTCATGCTGCGCAAATTTGAAACCATGCTTGCTGAACGCCAGTAAGAATCATTTTTATGTGATTTGTTTTAAATGTATAAATACAGTGCAGTAAATTTGATTTGATCCTAGCTAAGATTTAGGTTCGGTGTAACTGGTTGGTGAATGAGTTATATAAGCTAGAGAATCAATGTGCATATCTAACGACAACCAAATGTAACACACATGGCTGTTTAAAGCTTGGTTTCATGGCAAAACCTAAACATTTATCTTGCATCCTTGCATTAAAACATTAGAGACATAGAGACACTCAGATAGTCGAGTAAACACATTTATGGCATAAAATTGATGTTGCCAGATTAGATCTTCCAATTCTGAAGCCTGCATGAGAAGCTGAATTAACACTTTGTCAGACAGAAGCACAGATGAGAGTATCTGATGGTGACAACGTATCTAATGTTATCTGAGACAGAAAACACACTGAAACAAATGCAAAGAATGCGTCCAAAGTAAAACCTACTGATGTTTGTCACATGTTTTCTGTGGCACATGTTGTACTGTAAAGTTAAACTGTGTGCAGGCCTCAGTATAACAGAGTGTGTTTATTTCCTCATGGGCATGTTTGAGTGCATGTGTACACACACACAGAAGCAGTCATCAAACACTGGCCTTGTGGGCAACCACACACAGCTCTCTATTCTTTTGTATGTATGTGTGTGTGTGTGTGTGTGTGTGTGCACGAGCCTCCTTCCCATTCACAGGCCCTTTTGTGTGGGTGTCTGTCAGCAGTGTTGTCTGCAGGCAGGCCCCCATTGTGTTGAACCACTGCTCCTTATTGACACAGGGCCCCTGGCACTGCGTGTTCCCATGGCCCCTCAGCCACAGTGGACGGAAGGCTGAAACCGGAGCCCCGGACCTGGGGAGAGTTTGTTTGCACTCCCCTTTCTCTCCCCTGGTGCTCCTGGTGCTCTTGTCCACTGTGTGTGTGTGTGTGTGTGTGTGTGTGTGTGTGTGTGTGTTAGTTAGATATAAACACATCTACGGTGGAAAGACAGGTAATTATGTGGTCACAGCTACAGCTGTTAACAGGGGAACCCCAGTTCCACCTATTGTGTGTGTGTGTGTGTGTGTGTGTGTGTGTGTGTGTGTGTGTGTGTGTTAGTGGGGGGGCGGGGGGGTTGACCCCTTCACATCATATCGGATGCTTCACAGCATCCAATGTTTGCTCGTCAAAGGGAGAGCAAACATTAACGGAGAGATAATTCTCTGATCGCCAATATCTCCTCTGTGACCGGCTGTGACCCCGCACTGGTGTCGAGACAAATCTGGTTCTCATGCGCCAAGTGTTCCCAGCAGGACGGCTTAATGCTACATTCCACGTGGTCTGCATTTACACTGCAGCTTTAAAACAGACTTTGATGTGGCAGTTTGCACAATTGGACTGTTGCCATTCAAGACACACAGACACTTACATGTCTCGTTTTCGTCTTTCTGACTAATGTTCCTCATTGTTCTACATTTGAAGGGGCTGATCAACTGATGTGTCATGGAGAAAACAGTTACACAATGTCTATGGCTCTGTAGGGAGCGTTTCAGAAGTCAACTGAGGCTTCGAATATTTGACAGAAAGGCTGCAGTGGAAACTGTGTTTGAAACGTGAGGGCATTGAACAGGCTGTCAAGTGAAAGATGCTATCTGCATATGTGTTGCATTATGGGAAATGTAGGAGCAAGGGATCTGGGGACTTGATCCATACTAGGGACTAAAAGTCAGTTCAATGTAACAAAATTAAAGTCCCACCAAAGTTATTCTTTTACATAAGATAAAGATACAGATAAAGAATTAAAGTTCAAACCTGAAGCAAAATGCGTTCTTTGCTCCTCCGAATGTTTCATATTTTGTGGAAATAAGATTAGTTATAAGGAAAACATTTTTTTATTGTCTTGTCATGTGAGCTGCTTTTGGTGTGTAAAAGCAGTTCATGTCCTGACATGTCCTTTGCGCTCAACTCTTTCAGTTTGTTGAAATGTAACCAAATCAAATATTTGATCAAATGAAAGATCCTCTGTAAGAATTGCCATATGAAGTGAGAAAAAAAAATGTCACAACACTTTATGAAGGAGTGGCTGAACAGGGGTGATGAAATAAAACCAGTGTGTGCGGGGGTGGAAACGTTCCATCCCTCCATCCGGCTGTGTGTACAATGGGCAGCACATTGTGTGTGTTTATGGCAGGACACACAAACACTGTTGGACTGGCGGGCTTTGCTGTGTGAACCTGGCAGGGGCACGCAAATAAACACACACACAAACACACACACACACACACACACACACACACGCAAGTAAAGGCATTACCATGTGAAAACGAAAGGGCAATTAAGATGAGGAGAGTTTGCTGGCTTGTGGTGTGGTGGCCTCTCTTCTGTTCTTTTCTTTTCAGCCTCGCTTTATTTAGGGCCACCGTCTCCAAGTCAAGGCCAACACGCTCAACACACACGCATACGGTAACACACACACACACACACACAGACACACACACACAGACACAAACACAGTGTATGGCGTGTTTGTGCCAGATATAACCTTGCTGTCTCAGGCTCCCTCTCACTCTCTTTCTCCGGTGTTAATGGGTGACAGAAAAGTGTGTTTGTCTTTCTAATCCTTTCTGTTTACAGACGAGAATCTGTGTCCACACACACACACACACACACACAAACAATGTCAAGCTGTGTTCATGCTTGCTTTTTATTTCTGGGATCACGTAGTTCGTCTTTGATGCCATATTTGTATGTGTGTGTGTGTGTGTGTGTGTGTGTGTTCCTGATGGTCTGCCTGCATCTGTACATGACCGTGTGTTTGTTTATAAGCGGTGCGTGTGTGGGAGAGCATGTGTGTGTGAGAATGTGTACACACAGCGTATCATCTCAGCGTGTGTCCCAGAGCGTCTACGGTGTCAAGAAGTGACAACACGTGTGTGTGTGTGTGTGTGTGTGTGTGTGTGTGTGTGTGTGTGTGTGTGTGTGTGTGTCTGAAGGAAGGTGCTGGTTCCCACAGCTCAGATCTAATTCAGCTGTAACTCAATCTCCGTGTGAGTGCCGCTCCTCCAGTGCTCTCCACTCCTCTCCTCTCCCTCTGGAGTGTGTGTGTGAGTGTATATACGTATGCGTGTGTGTGTGTGTGTGTGTGTGTGTGTGTGTGGGGCGGGGAGACATTTCCCCTCTCAGACCCCTTAGTATCAGTTTACTGTGTCAACGCCAGGAGCTTGACGGCACCAGCCACGTTCACACACACACACACACACGCATTAATACAAGTGGGACACCCAATACCTACCATTCAGACATCTGGGAGGTTATGGGACATTGGTGATGTGTGTGTGTGAATGTTTGTTTGTGTGTGTGTGTGTGTATATATATATGTGTGTGTGCGTGTGTGTGGTTTTCTGGAGGGACGAGATATGGCATGACGTCCGTCCAACAAACTGAGAGCAAAGGAGGGATAAAGAGGTGTTAAACTGACATTTTGTCACTTTCAGAAATATAAAATATAAAATTATATATTGGTATTGATTATTAAATGTCAGTCTTTAAGGCATTAAAGCATTCAAAGGCTTATCAGACACCACATCACTGAACAACGCTTTGAAATACTCAAACATTTTACATCGATTTCATCTTTTGTCACAACGATCTCGAGTTAACCGTAGAAATACGGCACTCCATGGGCTGCGTTTACATTTTCACACAGGTATCAAGGCGGCATGAACGCTGCTCACAGCTACTCACACGTTAGATTTTGGTACTTCTGAGTATCTAAACTTGTCCTGAACATGATAATATGTCATGGCTGGCTGAGACATGCTGTCACTATGTCATAAAGCCTAGAAATAAAGCAGTTAAAAACACCCTCAGGTCACGTTAATTTATTTGCAAGCTGCTAGTTGCACTGGTGGAGGTGGAGTCATCCATTTCCATCCAATATGCAGAAACTAGTAACACAGGAAATGATCCATGCTGCATGTTGTTGAGACAGGATAATGGTTTTTGAGCTGGTTAATGAATGATAACAAGCTTCTTTTATTTATTTGACATTTAGTTTATCTTTTAATAATCTGTAAAAACATTTAAGGTGACTTATAATCAATATCCATTGCTATGTCCCATAATATGAAGGCAAAAATACAATCTAAAGGGCCCCAATTACCCAATGAGCCATGGCCTTCATCGTGTAAAACTCAGTGAGCATTACTGCTTGAGTTTGGAGTATGTACCAGTGGGTGGTACTCAACAACAGAGAGAGTGGACTGTGTGAAGTTTCTTCTGGCCTGCTGTGGCTGCTGAGGAAAGAAAGTGAGGAGGGAAGGAGTGAAGGACGGAGGGGGCTGCTTCAGACAGAAAACAAATCCAAACAGATGTGAGTGTGGGAGCGCCGTGTCTGTGTGTGAGAGTGTGTCTGTGTTTGTGTGCGTTTGGAGGACAAAAAACAAACAACAAAAAAACATCTTGAAGGATCAGGCAGGCTGGGAGTGTGTGTGTGTGTGTGTGTGCGTGCGTGTGCGTGACACTGTTCATGCAAATGCTGGTGCCGCGTGACTTTTAACATTCAAGTGATTATACAGTCACTGGTGTGCATTAAGCACTTTGTTATTGTTGTATTCAAGACAGTGTGTGTGTGTGTGTGTGTGTGTGTGTGTGTGTGTGTGTGTTTGTATTGTGTACTGACTCAGAAGCATGCGGTAGACCAGGCAAGAAGAATCCTTGTTAACTGTGTTTGTTTGTTTGTGTGTGTGTGCTCTCAGCTCTGGAAGTTGGGATGTTTACTGTGGCTAAAGGTGTTGTTGTTGTTGTTGTTGTTGTTGTTGTTGTTGTTGTATGTCTTGTTAACAGTTAACGTTTTCTCCGCCTGTGCTCCTGTTATACTCTATTTTAACATGTCACGGATAAACATGATTACGTCCCTAAAGCAACTGACTCAAAAGAGTCTTGGCAAATTAATACAAATTCAATGTGCTGCGATCCTGTAATTACCACTTGTGGCCACAGTGGCCACTGTTCTTCAGTAAAGGTTTCATAGTCTCGCTTCAAAGACTACTTCTTTCTTCATGCACCTTGCAAGTAGGTGAAGTTGTGCCATAACCCCCCACTCCAATGCATTCAATCAAGTCTTTAACCTTTTTAAATTATATATTCATATGGTAGAAGGTATTTCCTGCGAGTTTGGAACAACACCCCACACTCTGAGATACACACAAGCCACTAGAAAATGTGTGTGTGTGTGTGTGTGTATAAAGACTTTACTTGCAGTTGTATCTGGTCACAGAGGCAGCGTTACTGTAGCACACAACAATCCAACAATGACAAGAGCCTAGATGTCTGCTTGATTGGTTTTTAAGACCCACCCAAGAGGCTGTTGTCCAGCCCGATTGGCTCCCAATTGTGTGTGTGTGTGTGTGTGTGTGTGTGTTTGTGTGTGAGTCAGCCGGCTCAGTATCCTCTGGGTCACCAAGCCCTACATTCAGACCAATGTTATCCTTCATGGCACTGCTTCCTGCTGCAGTTGTTCACTATAGAGCAGCAGCCACTCAATACAGAGTCGATAATTGAACCGAACAATCAGACATGAAAAAGGCGCTGCACACACACACACACACACACACTCACACACTAGAAGCTTGAGTAAACAATAATGTTCTCTTGCTCTTTTCCTCTGAGTAAGAACAGAAACATCAATGCCTCTTTCTTTCTTACACACACACAAAACTGTACAAGCACATACACTTACATTAACAGCTAATCATACAGATAGATAGACATTTATATATTTAGCCAATTAATCTGACTATATAATTTTAGTAACTTGAAAAAACTGAAAGAATGACACAGTTTAGTAAAAAAATAAAAGACAGCTGACAGCAGCCAACAAAAGCCGTTTTAAATTCAGACAGCAGCAAGATGATTGTATAATAGAAGTTGTGGCAAAATCTGATTTGTTGCAATGAATAGCAAAACACCCACAGGCAGCTGATTGATTAAACATCATACCATCATATTCCTTTTGTCTAACAGAAAAGTCACAGCCGAGTGACTGCTTAGCAGCATGTGTAGCATGTGTTGTTAAAAATGGGACTAAGGAAAATAAATATTTGTAGACATAGGTGTGTAAAATGTGTTTATTTTGAAGGTTGTGTTCTTCCATCTTTGGCCCACCTCCTACAAATTTCAGTTGACATACATAAAACATCAAATGTCAGCTGTACTAAAATGGATTTAATCGTGCTAACATGGTTGTATCAGCAATTCTTCCCCAGCACTCTGCAACTACACCTCCCATGAAGTTTTGAGGTGCTTATGGCAAAGACTCATGGGAGTAGTAGTTGTTTCATGTTGGAAAATGGTTGTTCCAGTCTATTTGTACTGTCTCTCTCCTTCAAAATAACACACTCTCAACCCCACAGGCACTCAAATACAGTATATACAAAATGTGCCTGTGTTGACTCAGATGTTTGCTTACAAATTTTCTGAGCAAATCTCTTCATAAGCACAATTTCTCTTTTCTCACTCAGAGTCACCCATTTTAATGGTACGCGTTGTTGTGGAAAGCACTCTTACGCTCTGTACACCCTGTTACTAACTTCACGTGTGTCAGTCTGCCAGACAATTACATTGACGGGAGGAGGATTTATGTTGTAAAGTGAAATCAGAAGCCACATGTAATGAAGTTTTTTTCCCTCTGGGACCAGGAGAGGAGAAAAATACCAAGGTTTGTACTGAACACTGAGTCACTCGTTTAAAGGTCAACTTGTTTCTCTTCTGAAGGCCCGCTGGCTTGTTTCCCAGTGTCTACTTCATGCCAACTCTCCTCACACACACACACAAAGTAAACACTATCACACCTATACATTTGCATATGCAGACATGCACAATTTGCAGCCAATTAGACATGCGTACACACACACACACACGTACAGATGCATGTTGAGGAGCTCTTGATTTTCCCACAAGCTCGAGCTTGTGGGAAAATCCTTGCTGGTCAGTAATTGATTCCGCCCTGCCAGCTCCATTAGTTTGCAGCACAGCCTCACACACACACACTCACTCACAAAAACACAGGGCGAGATAAAGGCTGTCCAGACGTACTCTTTTCCTATTCATCATGCTGCTTCTCTGTTTCTTAAACTTTCTTGTTTGTTTTCTGACTAACTTTTTTTTTTGCCTGTTTGTCTTTTTTTGTCTTGACATCCATAGTTCCATTCATTTATTTAAAATCTCCGTTAGTACGTTTGTAACTTTGTGAAACATGTTTAAAATATGTGTTATATCCCTTCCAACCAACCTGGCGAAGTCAATATTATTTATATTCCCTAATTTCACAAATTCAAATTTGCCCTCAGAGGGCTTCACAATCTGTATGCATTATAACACCCTCCATCCTTAGATCTTTGAGGAAAACACACATACACACACACACAGAAGCAACAGTACAACCCAAAAAATATCATAGACTTTCACACTAGCAGTAATCTTATGCTACTCTTTGCCAAATATGGCCTAATGTAAATCCAATATACTGATCAAAAAGAGACACTTTTTTCTTAAGATTAAACATTATAATTTTATGGTACTTTAGGTATTTTTCTCCTGCATGAGTACTTCTTCATCTCATCTCTTTTCTACACATTTTATTTGGCCTTCTTTATTCCTATCTCCCACTCTCTTTTTCTGTCTCCCCTAATTAATCTCCACCCTTCCACTTCCCCCTGTAATCAGAGTGACAGTGTGTGCTGGTTTTCTACCATTCTACCACCTGCTACACACACACACACACACACACACACACACACACTTTGACCTTTACACCCAATCCCCCAACAAGCCCTATACCACCACCAGCACACACCATGTGCACGCAATACTGACAAAAACACACTTGGGCACGCAGCATGTACTTGAAGTGTACACAAACATGCTTTTTAACACACAGACACACACTCTCACACAGACACAGACACAACTACACACACAATTGCCACTTTTTCTTATCACGGCTGTTCCAACCCCTCCCTTTTATTATCACACAGCCCGAGGCTCGGCAGCATCCAGTCTGGCTTCCATTCAGCACTTCCTATCCCCGGTGAACGGCCATTTACCATTCAGCTCACCGTTATCAATTACATCATCACCATTATTACCGTGACTCCTCCACTTCAAAGGCCTCATCAAGGCCGTCTCACCAGGGAGGACTTTCACATGGGATTAAGATTTTATTTTGATGTTTACACGTACAAAAACAGCAAACAACAAAGATAGCTGTTTTAACTTTGGCATTAATTACCAGACCAAAATCAGTTATCTGCTGTCTGAAACATGTGACGCCCTAGTCTTACAGGGAGATTATTTAATTGAGAAGGAAGAGACTTTAATGTTAAATTTACTGTAATATGGTACACAACGGACAAAGGTACCTTGTTATACTGTAAAAAAAAACCTCTTAATTGTGTGAGTTCATTTAAAAAGTTATTTATGTTTAGTTCACAGTACTGTGTCTAGGGCTGGGTATTAAACCTCAGTACCAGGTGCCAAAATGTGTGTGAACTAAGTATCAAAAAGTGTCACATACCAAAAGATGAAATCAAATGCTTGCTCAGATGTGATGTCTTGTTTGTTTACTATTTGATCAGATTTAAATCTTTAAAAAATGTATTTAAAAAAATTCCTTTTGTCAAAGCTCTTGGCATCAAAGCTTTTTGATATCAAAAGTATCAAAAAAGTTTGGTTTTGTTTCACACAACACTAAGTCTACAGCCGTGCTTGCGGCCCTGTGAGGCTGTACTAAGGCACAGCGTGCTTTGAGCTACATGCTGACATCAGCATAATTACGATGAGTGTTTACCATGTTCACCGTGGTTTGTTGAGATATTTCAAAGTGGTTGTGACCGACTTAGGGTTATCAGTTGCTATCACTAGTAATTCAAACGAAACCCAGATAAGATAGTTGTGTCAAAGTCTGTAACAATTTAAAGCTTATGGACAACAAAATAGCTCAATAAAATGTCCACGAAATGTCCCAGATTGAGAATGTACAGTGAAACACAAGTCGAGGCAACATATATTAACGATACATTACATTATTATATTTACCTGTAATTAAAGGTGAAGTATAGTTAATATTATTAGTTGTGTATTTTTTCTTGCTGAATATGTCTTTTCCTACTTAATTATTACATTATCAGTTAAAAGAAAATGCTACTAATATTATGAATAATAATGCAACGTGGTTCTGTTACATTTTCTGGGCATTAATTACAAAGTTTAATTCAGTATGAAAATTACTTACAGCACAGCAAAAGCACTGTTTATAATACCTTAATGTATCAGTAGATGCACAGGGACATGATGAAACAGTGGTGTGTGTGTGTGTGTGTGTGGGTGTGTGTGTGTGCGTGCGTGCGTGTGTGTGTCTGAGCACTGGGGTGGGATAATGTGGTCACTCCTCTGCATGTGACCGTTGTACATATATCAGTTTAGACATGTGAACATACACATTGAAAAGTGTGCAGCGCTGTACGTGTGTGTGTGTGTGCCTGTGTCTGACAGGGTGTGTGATGTTTAGGGAGGGTGGGTAATTATGTCAATTATACTGCTGTCATGGCAAGGTCACACACACACACACACACACACACACACGGGCCTGCCTGTGCTCTCCATTTGTTAGCTGTGAAATATTAATCACAGCCAGCTGCCAACCTGACAAGGAAAGGATGCAGAGCATGAAACCTTCCGCGCCACACACACACACACACACGCACGCACGCAAACCAGCATCGCACAGACATGTACACATTCACATGCATATCAGTAACAGGTTCTTCACCTCACACACACACACACACACACACTCCATTCCTTATCAGTCTCAACTCCTCTCGCCTGGGCATCTGTGAGTCTGTGGGTCCCAGCTGTCTGAGGGATTATAACAATCGAAGGATGATCCTTGAGGGCAGTGTGATCACTGACCCATTATGACTAACCTGATGAGAGTAAAGACATATTTATTTCTTCACTGTAGTCTAACACCAATGTGCCTTGTCAACTCTAAAATCTGCTCTGCTTTGAAGGAAGGGGCTGTGGTTGTTTCACTCTCTGATGAACCACAACATGTCAAAATCTATTCGTTTATGAACCATAACAGACTTTTTGAAGGTTTTTTCCGATCCTGCACCTGCAGTGAAGTCTGCTGCGATGGACCAGTACCTCATTAAAAAAGCTCCAACTGTTAAGGAAGACAGCAATCCTAGGTCGTCACCAACGCCACCTCCAGCAAATAATGCAGAGTTCTGACATTTCGATGCCCATGTATCAGTGCTGCTTTAGAACAGCAAAAGCATGCTATGTTTTTCATTTACTAATGCACAAGCTGGTGATTACTGTAACATTATTCATTTTAATTTGGGCACATTTTCCTACACTGTTCTAATTTCGTAATACTGTGATATCATACCATTATCGTAAAAAAGAAAAATACTGTGATATCAATTTGAAGTCATATCACCCACCCCTATGTGCAACATAGATCATATGAATTTAATAGTTCCTTCCATTAAAAAGTTTGTCTGTTTCTACATAACAACAAGTTTGAAACTTCTGCAAATTGCTTTAAAATAGTGTTGACGATGAACAGAAATCTGTGGCTGACTGGAAGGTTTAAAAAACGCATTTGTCACTCCAAAAACCTACACTATGTTTTGGAAAATGGTTTGCAGTAATGTGTGGTTAATGGGCTATAACATGAAACATACAGCGAGGGTCCCTTGAAGTAATGTGGAGCTACTCAAGGTGACCAGCTCTGCTCCATCTAAAAAAACAAAAGAGAGCTGACGGCAGAGGACTGTGGCATATACTGTACCTCCACATGCCCCCTTTCACAGCGTGTGACATGGGAACAACCAGGGTTGTTTTAAATCACTGGCTGCTCAGCCGGGGGGGGAGTTCCTGGATACTTTGCATTCCTGCAGTGACTGAGGACTGTGAGAACCAAGAGACACGGGGCAGAAATATTCTTAAGTCTCGAAGACTGGAAAAAAATGGATGCTGTGTGTGGGTGTGTAGACGAATGCTAATGGGATATTCTTACGTGTTTGTTTTTGTTTTGTGAACTTTTTTTGTATTCAGTTGTGCTACTGTGCATGTGTACATGTGCGTATGTGCATAATGGTCCATGTGTCGTGTCATTTCATGTGTGCTCCCTGGCTTTGGAAGAAATGCTAGTAGTAGTAGTATTACTGTAGGTAGTAAGCTAGGTAGCTAACGATGCAGCTTCTGTTAAAGCAGATAAACAACCTGTTAAATCCATTCCTTACACTTGTAATTGTGTTTTTGTCTTTTGTAAGACACCACAGTCAAAACTCTGTAGATGCCGAATGTCTCTCTCAATACAGTTCCATGCTCATGATTTTGGCTGGGGGATAAATCCAAAGCTTGACAGACCTAGTTAGGGTTGCTAAGCTATGATTGGACAATCGCTCTTCGGGGGAGGGATCTAGAGAAAGGTCAATTAGACTAATGAGTGGAGTCTTTCTTTCTTTTTGTCTCTTTGTCATATTCAACACTATCTCATCATTAGAGCAGGGGTCAGGAAAATTATAAAATTAAGTGTGTGTTTATGTGTGTGTGTGTGTGTGTGTGTGTGTGTATCAAATGTTCAGATGTTTCTTGTTGTTTTATGTGTGTTTGTTTACACTTTGTCCACTTACGTGCATTTACGACATTCCTTGCTGAGTGTTGTGGGTGCCTTCCCATTGATGTCTAATCATCGTTTAACCATTATTGAGGGGGGTAACTGGCCCGCTGGGGTCCTGACAGCTGAGTGCGCCCACTTTCCCATGCAGTCAGGGGTCAATGGTCACCGTGCAGCTACTGCCGCAGTTGTTATGACCCCTTGCACACAAGGCTTCTCCTGTGTGGCTGTACGCATTACTGGTTGCATACGAGTGAAACAGGAGAGGCAATGAGGGCCCTTGTGTGCGCTTGAGTGTATGTGTGTGTGAATGTAACTCAACAATGACGTGCTCAAACCAGACCTTGCGATAGCTGTTTGAACACGTATGTGTGTGTGCAAGGCAACTGGTAGCCTCGGTAGCCATGAGCATGGCCTTGTGAGGGTTCGTGAAGCCTCCTGTTTGTTTAAATTGAATGACATACTGTGTGTATATGCATGTGTGTGTATGTGTACCCTCCCCACCTTCCTTGCAGCTCTTTGAACTGTTGGCATTCAGTATTCAAAGCTTCCTGCTTTTCTTCCAGATGAAAATACGGCGACCTTCATTTGTTTTTCTTACCAGCCTTGTTTAGGTGGCCACATCTCCACTCCCGGGATGAAAAAACAATGTCAAACCCCAAAGTTCAAAAACACACATCAAACTCAGACTTGACATGGCACACTTGAACTCTTTTTACTTCTCCTTCTGTTCCATTGGGGAAGATTTTGAAACAAAGGGGCGGATAATCTGCGCAGGTGCAGGTGAGGTTTTGTTATTGGCACTGTGTTTCCTGCCAGGTGGATAGCAGTAGTGTTGGTGCTGTGTCTGATGAGTTTTAAGCTCTTCTGTGTACTTTGTCAAGCTCTTTTTGGCACCCAGTGTGTGGAAAGCAGTGTGTGTGGAGCTTTTGATGTTGCCACTCCACCCAAAGGGCAAACTATCATGACCAAAAGGTTCTCTCACCTCGACTCCACTCTGGCTACATGTAGGATCTTGAATCAGGTTGAAATAGTTTTCTATGGAGCTGCCAGTATCTTAAAACTCAACTGAGGACACTAATAAAAACTAATATATCGCTGCAGGCGATACATAATATTCTTTATTACCCTACGATAGAACACCCTTTGATAAAACATTAAATAGAAACGTACGGGTGTGAAAGGATAAATGGCTGCTTTATCACGTTATTAAACACTGACTTTGAGAGACAGGTGGCTTTTATCCGCAAAGCCACACGGCACGTCAAATCGGACGGGTGCAAAACGGGTCGATTGTTAACATCGGGAAGCGAGTTTCAGAAAGGCTTTCAGGCCTAAGTCTCAATGCTTCAGTGTTAAACTGTGTAGTAATCCCACAGTGTTTAGCTGTGATCCAGCTGGATTTAGTCTGCTAAAGCTGAGCAGCGGCGCAGGTGCCGGCTGATAAGACCTGGGATTCACACAGATAATGAGAAAGTATGGGGCGTGAGTGAAAGAACAGGCTGTGTCTTAGTGACTTGAGAAAACGTTTTATTACGTGGGTGAACTTGTATTAGCTCTCTTAGAGAGTTAAGATCAAGGCCAGTATATGTCTAACTGCTAATAGTATTAATACGTAAGTATAAGTTTTAAAAAAAAAGCTTCACTATTTAAGATTAATTTAAAATTCAATACTTTATTGCCATATCAATGCTATTGATTGAAATTAGTCTTAGTGAGCTCACTTAAACAAAAACAGAAAAAAGACAAGTAAACAACAGATAATATTAACCCATACACTGTAACAAACTGATGTAATGTCTACAGTAAAATTGTACTGTAAGTTCTTCTTCTGTCATTTTACAAGGTTTGACTGTACATCGCAATGCATCATGGGTGAATCTGTGGCTGGTCCACAAATTTCACATAAACTGTATTGAGTTATAATGAAGGTTTTCTTTTGTTGTAGCTCTGACTCTGGTTTAATTTAACAGGTGAAGAGAATCTAATGCATTGTTGATGAATGAACAACAAGCATGGTCTCATTCAAAACACTTAAAACGATGCATCATGGGTGCAATCTCTGGCAACTTGGCAACTTGAGCTGCCAGGAAACTTCTGTAATTTGAATAGAGTACAAGATAATGTTGTACGGTAGATTAAAATGTTTTTCTTTTCCTGTAAAAACAACAATTAATTGCTGTAATTTATATACAACAAAAACCTGTAAAAGGTATCTTGTAATAGACATTAATGGCTACTTTTTGGCCAGGTATTTATTGTAAATTGTCAATGTGTTACAGTGTACAATAACCATAAAAACAAATGTGTAAAATAAAATCCAACACATAGGAACACGATAGACAAAACACTAGCACCTGTAGGGAAATTTGCAGCAACATCAAATGACCCACTAGACACAGTTCTTTCAAAACATCTGCCTTATTGCGAGTGGCCTGCAGTGCTATGTCCGGAGCGTTAAGGAGGCGGACAGCTTCAGGATATGTGCTATTCTGGGACCTGCATGTTCTGGCCCTAATGCTTCTTAGACTTCTTTGAGAAGGAAGCAATTTAAAAAGATTGTTTGCCAGATGAGAGGCAACCTTTATAATTCTTTTGTAATCAAGCCTTGTAGATTTCCGCTAGGGATGGGAGATCACATCCAATAATTCTTTGTCTGTCCTCATGTTGCCAAACCTCAGAGTTAGTGCAAAGTTGAGGAAGCTCTCAACTGCTACTCTATAAAACTGCACCCTACCATCCCCGGATACCACATTTTTTCAAATAGTGTGATGTGCTATCTTGAGAAAAGTATTGGTGTTATCCCCCCATTGTCACTCCAAGGAATTTGTAGCTGTCCACTACTAATTCCTGTGTTCTGGAAATATTTGATTCCAGAACACACACACTCCAAATGAGACATGATTTGGAGTGATTGTATAAATTTGTCATAATAATACATTATATATATAGCAATATGTATAATTCAACATAGGGTAGTTGTAGGCTATTATTTTGCATTGGATTTGAACATTTTACAGCATGTTATACCACTGTTGTTTGTGGAACAATTATTTTAAACTATCTTAAAAATAAAAATAACACGTTTTTGCAGAATTTACTTATCACAGATTCTTTTGAAAAATGTGGCAGATGTAGGGTAAATCCTTGTCTCTGATTGGCTATTTCGGCTTAAAACATGGATAATAAATTCCTTTAATTTCCATGAGGCCCATCAACCAATTTTTATTTTTCAAAAGTGTAAAGGCCCTGACAGAAACCCCTTTGAGTCAGAAACCCAAAGCTTTTAAGAGAGAATTTCAAGAATATTTATGTGTGCAAAGGTTTAACATCTCAAAAATAACTCACAAAAATGTCTTTGAGTCTCTGACATAACTGTAACACAACACAAAAAGAATTTAGAGATGATATGATCTTGGCCTTAAGCATTAAATTAGAGGATGTGATAATCTTCTCTTGAAAGTCTTTGAAGCAAAGTAACGACGTGCGATATCTGGATGAAAAACCAAGAGAACAAGTCTTTGTTGAAAAGAATCTTAATGGGTGAAACTGGAAGTGAACTGAAAGTATATTTGAATAAAAACACAAGTTGTCCTGGCCATCAGATGGATTTGGGTCATATTACTTGCATATGCATATCATGTATAATTAAGAATATTAATGTAAACCAGGAACCTCTGGAAGACAAGAGAGGATAGATGGGAAAAGACAAGGAAAAGTGATAATGGCCGGTAAACAAAAAGTGCAATCTGAGAAAACAAAGCCAGAGGAAAGGAGAGAAACTCCAGGGCATCTTTCCCATCTCTTTGAGAAAGTGTATTGTAGACAGTAATCCCATGTTATGACAGTGACACAGTCCATCTCTCCCTCCTTCCCACAGGTTGGAGGGATGAGTCAGACAGCAGGGAAAACAAAGCAGCAGGCAGGAACCTGCAAGGATTACACTCTCATCATGTGGAAACTAGACACTGCAGCCGGAGCTACTGCAGCCTGCTCAGTGACATCCACTGTACTACTGTCTGACTAGCTCTGTGGGTGTGGTTGTGTAGACATACTGTCAGCTGTCTATGTATTTTCTCTTTATTTACATGCTTAAAACCAAATCAACAAGGCAAAAAAAAAAGACCTGTGGCAGTAAACCGTAATAGTGATACATGTTGATGGGACTGTTGCTTGGTCAGTAACATCGCCTTAAACTGTACATTTTAAGTAGGCAGCTACTGGCAGTGTTAACACATAAATCTGTGTATCTTTTAAGTTTTACTTTGTAAATCTGGAAAGTATATATATTTTTGTTATTATCATCAAAATCAATACTGAATTCATCCCACTAACAAGTAATGTCTGCGCAGCCAAAACCTGATTTATCTCATTTCTCTGTGCCATAGACCTCTTTTGTTGTCTAAAAGCTATCAGAGTAATATTGTTGCACTGGGTGACAAGTGTCTTCATTATAATCAATATGAGCACTTTAGTACATTTTGAGTCAATCCCACAAACTCCAGCAACTTGCACAAACTTCACAACAGATTTCTTGACATGTCGGAGATCGCAGCCATGGGTGTGAAGCTTGGACATGAGGGGGCTGAGCAGCACACAGCCCTGGGGGGCTCTGGTGTTCTGCACTAGAGTAGAGGAGGGGTGACCGCCAATCCGAATTGACTGGGGTCTGTTTGTGCAAAAGTCCAGTATCCACTTGCAGAGTGTAGTACTCAAGCGCAGAGTACTAAATGCGCCAATCAATTTCATGGGGCAGATTGCGTTGAAATCAGACTGAACGGATGCCAGTGGAGATCCTCTGTGGATCTGTTGGCTCTGAATGCAAACTAGTGAGGGTCCAGGCTGGCTGGGGTGTTGTCTTTGATGTGCTGGAGAAGCAGTTTCTCGAAGCACTTTGTCATAATGGGGGTGATCGCCACAGGGCAGTAGTCGTTTAGACTAGACACGGCAGACTTTTTAGGGACAGGGACTTGGTTTTAAAGATTTATATCTACATTGGGAATCAATGAGCTTGGGAAGAGTGCCTCAGACAAATTGGTTTAAGAGGGACGGAGGCATTGTTGGTTTCAGTCTTTTCAGGGAAATTGTTATCAAGAAGAACATTTTAAAATGATGGCATCCTTATGATTTAAACCCTCTACATTAGTTATTATATTATTTCAAATTTAAAGTAACTTGAGGTTGATTTCCTACATTTTAGAGCGCTGTAGTTACAATAAACCATTATTTCATGTGTTAAAAGTGTGTGTTTTCATTATTGACATTTTCATTTAAAACTTTGACACAAGATTTTACATTTATTACATGAATTTGTAATATTCTTAAGTGCCTGCACATCAGACATAAATGGTATCTTCATCTTACAAAATGGTCATATTTTTGGAATATGTACAGTACCAGTCAAAAGTTTGGACACACTTTTCCATCCACTTGAATGGATGGAATTGTGTCCAAACTTTTGACTGGTACTATATCTATGTTGGATGATCAGCACTGCAGTGGATATAAGCACTGGGATTTGTGAATACTTCATTAGAGTAAAAGAGATAATTTAACATTGCAAAAAAAACAACAACAAAAACAAGACATTCAACTTTTCTGAACGTCCCTTTGAGAGAGTAAACCTCTGCACAAACTCTCTCAGGATTCCTGCTTGAACACTGAAATAACTGTACTCCCAGAAATAGCTGAATAAACTATGAGACAGCAGCTCTGCAGGGTTTGCAGACCCACATGTCTTTTAAGGAGCGGGGCTTTCCAGGGTGGTTTGCAAAGTGCATGCACACACTCACACACACACACATACACACACACGCACACACACAGATACACATTCTCCATGGTGCATGAGGGTCACGCTTGTCTTATGTAAAACACAGCTACCCACAGAGAGCTTCAGGGCCTGGGGCCAACCTGCTCTGATGTTCACATGTACTGAAGTGGAGCGTTTTATGTGTGTGTGTGTGTGTGTGTGTGTGTGTGTGTGTGTGTCTTTTCAGAAGTTTTTTGTAAGAGCTCTGGAGTGTGTGGTATTTTGTGAGTGATTTTGTGTTTTGTTTTGGTGTAATGTGTTCGCCCAGTAAAAGAGCTGTGGCGACAGTAATTAGACGGTGATGTTTTATTGAGGTTCCCACATCACCTCAGTCCCAAACTCTCCTAATATGTTTCTGGAGTCTTCTGCAGTTTGAACTGTCTTCGTGGTCTGTGTGTGTGTGTGTGTGTGTGTGTGTGTGTGTGTGTGTTGGAGAGAGACTCCTCTGTCCCCCTGTCTCCTCCTCTCAGCCAGTGAGTCTGGGACCCGAAGGAAAAGGCCAATTATATAAAAAAAAAAAAAAAACCTCTCTCCATCTTTGTTCTGTGGGCATAAACCACTTCTTTGCTTTTTTGTTTTCATTCTTTCCCCTTCTTTGGCTTTCTGACATTCCTCATCCATTCCCACCGTCCCTAAACCCCCCCACTCCACCCCGTTACTCACGCTCACGCACACATGCAAGCTTGCTCTTTTGGCTTAAAATAGCCACCATGCTTCCTGGTCCTTCATCAGCACCATATCTTATCATATTTGAAAGAAAAGCTGGGTGGGGCTGCTTGTTAGACTGTCTGTTGCCACGGTAACAGCTTTATCCCAGGGTTAATTTGATGTTGATGTTTGTTTCTGTTGAAATATTTTTATTGCGTAAGTGACCACTTTATAGTATTGCTAAAAATTGCTATAAAGCTTATCGGGCATTTAACGTGTATTTTCTTTTTATGGCAGTTCTGGGATAGTACAAAGTAACATTTGGAGACATCAGAAAAATGAGAAAATCTAATGTAGTTGAGAAATGTAATGTGCATTACACTTTTGATTTATTTTAGGTAGGCCTTTCTTTAGGTGGCTAAAATGTTTTGCTGCTGCCCTCGTCCACAGCAGTATATTGCTTAGTTTTAATGATGGTTCTCCTGCCTGCTTCTCCAAATTGGGGGCATACCAAGCCCCATCTACTGTAGGTAATACATTGACAGTGAATAAGTACCTCATACCCCACTTCAAAAAATCGAAACTAAGCTGAGCTCAATCTGACGTGACCCTAAAGAGAAAAGTAGTGTTGTGCTTCCAGCTGCTCTCCCACACTCCCAGACTGAGTTTCACACAACTTTACTGTACGTCTCTTAATTCTACATGGAGCTGTCTGGAGTATCTCACACACACACACACACACACACACACACACACACACACACACACAGTCTCTCTGTGTGTCATATGTGAGGATACACGTTCTCTCTCCCACACTCAGACTCACTCCTTGTCTCTCCGTCTCATATAAACACACACACACACACACACACACTCACGGAGCTCGAATCGTTGCTCAGGGTCCAGCTCTGGGCGGTGTTCCCATCCCCATGGCCTTTCCCAGCACAGACAATGCTTTGTGTCCCACAAAGGAAGCTCTCATCCAGGCTCTGGGGCCCTGTTTGGCCCTCGGTGGCCCCCCCAGACCCCAGAAAGGCCCCCTGAGCCGCCCCACCGCAACCTGCTGAGGTGCCAAGAGGAACATCTGTGTGACTCGGGTGAAGAGACCTCGCTGAAGTTCTCACACTGAATGTTGCTTATATTCTTCTGTGTGTGTGTGTGTCTGTGTTCATGTGAGCACTAGCTCCCAGGTCCTGGGAGTCTCCCAGTCCAGATAATAAATGGTGTGAGAGGAAAGAGAGTGGGTTGCCAGACCTTCCCAGTCAATGAACCACGTGTACCATCAGCCCGGCTGCCAACCATAGACTCTAAAACGGGATCACACTAACAAGAACGAATAGATGAGGGAAGAAAAATGATCAGGGAGATGGAGGAATGGACAGATGAAAAGATAGATGGATGATGATATTTTGATCTGAAATGTCTGGGCTTCCCATGGTTCATGGGTGGACACATGACTCACCACAGGGCCCTAAGAAGGCATCGCATTTAGTGCCTGCACCAAAAATGTATGAATTAATGCAAACGTCAAATGTCTTGAGGTTTCATAGCATTTTCTACACAAAGGGTTTCTTAATCTTTCACAAGATACATTTGATCCAGTTTCTTGTTATTAACATAGTGTTTGTATGTAGAGTGCATAGTGTATGTAAATATTCGTGCAAAAATGTCAAATATTCTGAAAAAGATCACAGATTGAGTTAAAATCATTACATCAATTAGGAGCATACAAGTCTGACATAGCAGCCGGGTTAAGTCTTACATTTAGGATGTGAAAGGTAAAAAAAGATGCCTGATTACAAATGAGGCCTTATTGACTTCCATCCTCCACCTTCTGCTGTCATTAGCTGTGTGTGATTACAATGATCTCTTAATGCTGGAGAAACAATGAATCCTGTAATGATGTCTGTCTTTTGCGCTGTGTGAGTGTGTCAGTTACAGTCAGCTGGGACAGACAGTTGGGAGCCCATTGCAGCTGGGGCCCTGCGTGGTCCACGCCCTCACACACATACGCTGTCCAGCACAGGAAGTGACATCATGCACCACTGTCCAAAATACAGGAAGCATGACGACAGCTTCTGAAGGACATGAGGGACACATCAGCTCTGTGTAATCCACCAGCTGCTGCTACAGATCCCACACCCATGAGCACACACACACACACACACACGCACACCCTTAGAGAAATTACTGTAAATCACTTAAAGGACTAGGTTGAGAGTCAACACAGTCCACTTTGTTAAAATAACATTTTATATAATCAAACATAATTTCTCTAAATGGTGTAAATGGTCGTTCGTGGTCAAATGTTAGTTTTATCTGCTATGTGGGCAGGGACACGCGATTATATATTAGGTTTGCAACTGATTTGACTTTTCAATTTCACATCTATCTATCAGTTTTTCCGCTTAATTGATTTTTTTCTTTGTTTGTCTTACTATTGTCAAAAATAAGATTCAGCAAGTCCTGAGTGGGTGCTAGTTTCTAGGAGACAGGGTTGGTTATGTACAATACCAAGTGATGATCATGTACAGTATATCTGTATAAATGTACATTGTGTATACTGTATATGCATATTAGTTACATTTGTGAATTTGTTTGAGTTTGAGACAGTGGTCGTGCTCACGGTTTGCTGTTGTTATGTTTATGGCCCACGTTCCCACTGGATCAGGTTGCCAAGTATATAACACACACACACACACACACACACACACACACACACACACACACACACGCATACAAACACTCAGATGCCCCTGTCTTGCTTTGCTCACTCCACACAAGCTTTTTTTCTTTCCCCCTGACTCTCTCTCTCTTATTTCCCCCGCTGATCACACACACGCAATCGTTATGTTTTGGCGTGAGTGTCTCCCTCTCTTTGTCTGTCTCTGTTAACTTTTAACTTTGCTCTGTGCATTTCTCGCTTCCTTGTTTCCCCCCTGTCTCTGTGTCTTTGTCCCTCCTCTCTGTCTCGCTCCCACACTCTCAACACACACAACAAACACACCACCACCCTCTTAACTTCTGCCTGGCTCGTAATGCCGTGCCTCGGGAGAAGCATGCATCGATAACCACAACAGCACTCACTCGCACACCACGCTCACGCAAACATGCACAGAGAGGAACCCGCTGTCGGCTGAACAACATGCTCCCAAATATTCATGAGAATCGCAAAAAAAAAAAAGCTACAAAGCAAATATTTGTGGTCAACACCAAGCATGAAATCTGGGGTCTGGAGTCGTTACACGGATGTCACAACTTAGATCTTCATGGAGCCTCATCCTGTCAAGTGACTTTGATTCTTTCTCTCTGTCTTTTCTTTTAGTTTTTTTTTACATTGTCTGTCATCAAACCCACTAAATGCATACATTACCTCTTGACTGAAGCTGATCACCATCAAAACTACAGAATATCAATGCAGATTTGCAGATACTAACGCCTGCAGTGACAGATCTGTGTGCCCTGGTTGCCAACAAAGCCTTTCCTGTGCCTGTGAAACTCCGGCCTCTGTTTATTTCCATCTGCAGGGATAACAAACACAGCATAAAGCACCCGATACAAACATAAACATGGGAAATATTCCTGAGTCCGCTGCATGTTTTCACATGGCACGTCCGAAATACCATGAGGCCCTCAACAAATAACTAAAATAGCACAGTTTCTGCAATCAAAACATTTCCAGGAGCGAAACCGTCACTCTTTGCAGGGATGTGTCCATTTACGTAGCAAATCTTTGTCTTTTTAGGACAACGCACACTGATGTTGCCACTTGCCACTTCTTTCTGTTGAAAAGAAAATGTGTTCAATGGTTAGAAGTTTGAAGTTTACCTCCTACCCACAAGGTTTGGTTTCACCAAACGTATCTGCCCATTGCTTCCTGTTGAGACTGTGCTCCTGTTTCCTGTTAACCATGAACAATTTCCTGATGACAGAGTGGTAGAGACTCTGTCCTGACGTGTTGAAGTGTTATTGAAGTGTTATCATTGATGAGCACCATATTATAGCCCAAAACCTCTAAATGAGACCCAAAGCTCAATAAACCAGTTGCTGTTAGAACTAATGATAAGTGCCGCTGTCAAAAGAAAGGAAGGTTAGTTATTAGGAGCTGTGATGTGGCTGCCTTATTGCTCTTAAATAACCAGGACAGGTCAAATGCAGATGACAAAAATTCTCACTTGGTATTAAAAAAACTTTATTAAGTCTGACTTCACATGCTCATACAGACCCAGGTGGACTTCTACAACAAACTGTTCTTCAGCTATCTGGCACCAAAACATTTCCAAGATAACGTGTTTGTGTATGCGTGTGTGTGTGCGTGTGTATGCATGCATAATGTCTAATGTGCGGCTGCTGGTGTGTAAGTGTGTGTGTTTGTGTGTGTAATCCTTTCCAGCCGCTTCCCCTCCTTTCCTCTCTCCCTCTCTCTGTCACAGGCCTGGGAAGCAGTCATGGGGGGGGATCTCTCACAGCCGCTCTGTGTGTGTGTGTGTGTGTGTGTGTGTGTGTGAGTGTGTCTAGCAGACAGCTGTGTGGACGGCCGGGAGCAGCCGTTACAGCAAGGACACACACACATACACACAGCCGTCCCATCTCGGCATCCCACCCTACGCCCCTCCTCTTCCCAATAATCTTATCGCTTCTTCTCAGTAAAGGGAGATGTCAGCTGTGTGTGTGTGTGTGTGTGTGTGTAACAGGGTCAGTGGTTCGGTTGGTCCAATGCATAGGACAGTACAGGTTATTATATTGTTACATGTGACTGTGTGTGTGTGTGTGTGTGTGTGTGTTTGTGTGTGTGTGTGTGTGTGTGTGTGTGTGTGTGTGTGTGTGTGTGTGTGTGTATGGTGGGGGTCTGACCACCAGATGGTAAAGCGGTGACCTCTTTACCAGTGTGTGTGTGTGTGTGTGTTTGTGTGTGTGTGTGTGTGTGTGTGTGTGAGTGTGTGTTGGCTGAGACAGGGTCACATTACATGGTTGACTAAGTGTTCATGTACCATATACCATCTTGACCATGTCAGCATGTGTAAGTGTGTGTGCAGGTGCTGAAACATGACAAGTCATGAGTGAAGATGGTTCACAGCGAACAGAAGCTTCAGCCAGAAAATCAAAGAAGTGATTTGCACTGCAGAATGTGAAAAAAACTACATTGTTAAAGGAAAAGTCTTTAACGACCTGTGATCTGATCTTGTGTTCATATAGTTTCCGCCATCTTTCCCGTTGGTTGTGTTAACACAACCAGTCTTTATGCTAAGCTAAGATAAGCTAACCAGCTGTTGCCTGTAGCTTAATACGTAGCGTAGACATGAGAGTGGCATTGATCTTCCAACTGTCAGCAAGGAAGCGATAAGCGTATTTGCTACTCTACAGGTTTTCTTTTTTTTTGATTTTCTTCAAGAATCTATCTCAGTATATTCCTCTACAATTTTGAAAATATCATGTTGTAATCATAATGATAAACTGTATGTTATTCCAAAGCACAGACAGGAAGTCTCAGGGTGCGGGGGGACAGCGGGAAGAGCGCGACCCCAGTGTTAGTGTTGGTACGGCCACAGGGACCCAATAAAAACAGAGCTGTCAGTAGCGCTCCTGACTGCTAGGCTCTGTGTCAACCCACAGACCAAATAAACAGCAATCAGCGCTGCACTAACCACTCTGTGACAAAACACACACACACACAGCAAAGCCAAAGATCGGTGAGCACCCCCACACTCAAATCATAGCAACCACTCACAATGCACAGAAGAGCATGCATGTGCGCGCGCACACACACATACAAATACATGCATGTATGCATGCAGACAAATGCATACACACGTCACTCACAAGTCCAAAAGCAAACAGGCCGGGGAAGTCTGTCTAATTAATGTTTTGAATCTGGCCTCTGAGTGATGTAATGACAACACGTAAGTCATATTCTCTCAGCCTGGAGAGCTTCTGACTTCCCACAAACCTGGATTTGACTTGTGTGGGCACAAATCACCAGCATGTCGTCTGCAAACCAAACCCTGCGTTATATATCACATCTAATTATATCATCAACTGTTTTACATTCTGTTGTGTTTTGTCATTTCATTTCATGAAGCAATCATTTCCATCAATTGATGGTTGAGATGTTATTTCTTATGACAGAAACATTACATTGATGTCAAAGTTAACTTTATTTATCCATAAAATCATGGAAATGACTGCGCTCCCATCGTAACCCTTGCTGAGTACTAAACTAAAGAAATAAATGCACAAAGAGATAAAAACATCATTTTACTAAAATGTTCTAGTGAGACAAAACAATTATGAACAGCTACAGAAAATTATATGCTGTCAGATAATACAGTTGAAATCAATATAAATAAAGATATGTTTCTGTTATCGATCACAACAGTATCTATTGATGGGTGATAAATAATATAAAAATAGATAATATGGAAGCCCTTTTGTACTGTATACTAAGATATTGTACATATATGGCAGGTGATTTGCAGCATATTGTGCATAAAGAAAAACACATTGGTGTGTTTTGACTAATTTCTCCTCCATTGCCTTGTTTCTTCATAAAAGCAAATGTGCAAATCTCTCCCAGTAGGTCTGTTTGATGTGACACCTTCTGTTACCATCACTACCCTTCACGTCACAATACAGTTGATATCAATTCTTAGAGATATTCATGGCATTGCTTCAAAGGTATGGTAAATTCTGACTGGACAAATTCTCTCTTTTTATTTCCCAAAAGCCTCAAGGAATTTCTGAACGGGGTGTGCCGCATTTCCATGCCGGCCCCATGTACAGCAGAGGGATCAGACATCACAAGTCCCAACTAATGGATCTGATTGTTTCGAAATGTCTGCGCAAAGCCTCTGAGAGGGAGCAGACAGAAAAAAATAAAAAAATTTAAAAAAGCTCACAAGATCCCTCTGTGATTGAATAAGCACAAGGAGGGATTGGTTTTGTCGCTGCCATAACGAGCCTGCAGATATGACTGAAGTGGTCGCAGCTAAATAGGCAGAGCAGACAGACAGTGGAGGTTTGGTCCCAGAGCTCTAAGAAGAATAGCAGATGCTGAAGATGAAAGGACAGCCAGGCCTTCACTGGAGGGGTCTGTCTCACAGATACTAACACACACACACACACACACACACCACAACACACGCATGCACACACAGACACACACACACACACGCACACACATAAAAACATAAAAACTTCTTCTCATGTGTCTCTTGCTCTCTTTAACGTACACTCATCCCCAGATAATCTAATTTAAAACATGCTGTAATGGGATTAGACGAGGAAGACAATATACATTTTTACATTGATGCACACACGTACATCAGGACAGTGGAAGAGGTAGTCCTCGGCTAGAAATAACACTTGATAAAACATTCTCACAAGGTTCATTAGTGGCTGTTCTGGAGCTTCAGTCATATTGCATGATCCGATTAAGCTGTTGTCTCAGTTGTGATTAAATTGTAGATCTTTAAATTGTAAATGAATTTAGAGCACTTTCGTCAATATTAGCTTAACATTTGAGATTGAACGGTAAGTCTCGACTTTATAAACAGCTGAAATAGAAATAACATACTGTAAAAAAAAAAAGACCAACACGTCACAAAAGTACTTCATTATGAGTGTTTTGTAAGAGTAAAATCTACTTAAAGGATTAAGCATGCTTTCTTGCTGATAGTTAGATGAGCAGATCGATACCACATTCGTATTTGTTTTTATATATGAAGCCACAGCCAGCCACCGGTTAGCTTAGCTTAGCATAAAGACTTGAAAGGGGGGGGGGGGGGAGCTAGCCCGGATCTCTCCAATGGCAATAAAGTCTGCCAGTAAGTGGCTTCTGCCAGCCAAGAAATAGTCTGGCACATCAACCCACATTAAACCACAACTCGTAGTTTTTATAGTTCGGTTTTTGTTTGGATTAAACAAACAAGATATAACGTGTTAATCTGTGAGCTTTGGAAGTACTTGTAGGTGGATTAGACACAACCATGCTAGCTGTTTCCTCATTTCCAGTCGGTGTGCTGGCTCCAGCTCCATATTTACCGAACAAACATGAGAGTGTTATCCATCTTCTCATCTAACTCTTTGCAAGAAAGTTAATAACCCAAAATGTCCCCTCTGCTCTGTTGGCTGTTTGAGATTGATGGTCTTATGAGAAATGCTCATTTGGGGTTTAATTTGCTCCTTCCTCTCTGTCTCAGGAGACAACGACGTGTCTCCTGTCATTCCTGCTTCAGACAGGCTGGCAGACAGGGCAACCTGGTCACGGCACAACAGGCCAACCACTGGGATCTACTGTTTCCGCTGGTGTGTCTCCTGTCGCATTCGCTCCCCTCCTACGCACACACACAACCACCACACATAAAAATAAATACACACCACCGGTCCCCTCTGGAGAGATCAATTTCACGGGATCACACGGCGAGCTCTGGTTCCCAGGCGCTCCTCACGCGCTCTGCAGACGTAGACGGTTCCTTCACACAACCTGACTCCTGACCCTCCATCATTACCGGGGTCAGAGGACCAGCAACCCCTCGCTGCAGCAGGAGAGGGGTGTGGGGCCGCTCTCTCCCAAGACTGCAAAGATACTGAAGGGAGGCTCATTTTGTTCTCTCTTTTTTTTTTTCTTGAGGCCAAATGTCAAACGTTAAAACATGTTTCGACTGTTCAGGCTCGTTATCAAATTAGTGAGTAAAGATGAGTGATTAGAAGATTGTGTGCATTTGGAGTGTGTGTGCGTGTGTGTGTGTGTGTGTGTGTGTGTGTGTGTTTGTGTGTGTGCATTTGACAAATACATGTAACCACTGTTGTTTTTTGCCTCACATTTTGACACACAGTCATGTCAGGCCCAGAGATCACACTGCAGCCATATCAAAGGATTACATTTGGGGCAATGTGAGTCAGTCTTCGGGCACAAACCATGAACTTCTTACGCTACTCGTGACTTTGGTCGCATGCCAGCAGGTTATCCTTTCTCGAATCTTAGCAGCCACTCTTGTCCCATATACTCTTCATCAAGTAAAATGTCAAAACAGGACAATTCATAGTTTGCCAGGGGCATAAGGCCAGACTGAAAGTGTGACCGGGTCAAACTCAAAGCGAATAATTACCTCAAGCTGAGATGAAAGTTAAATGAATGCCTTTGTTCTCTATTACTTTCTCTCACTCTCTCCTCACGGTGACCACCCACCAGGAGTTTCACCGACTCCAGACATGAGTCACACCCAAATCCCCCAAAACCAGTCGCTCCGCTTTCCACTTTACCTCCAGATTAAAGTCAGACAGTTCAGACTGTGACGTCCTGTGAATATTCACAAGCAGGTACTTCAGACTTTTTTGATTTGACTTGAGTGGATGCAACAAATGGGAGTCAAACACCAAGTTCTGCCTCGCATCCACCTGTTGAATTTAGAGATCAAATGTACCAGACTGAGGATTAGCGGACAATTTAGAAGATCAGAGAATTGCAGATGAAGGGGTGGGGGGTCAGGTCGTCTGAGTTTCCTGTAGCCCCCCACCAAAAGAATCACAGATATGATCTCTGCAACATATGTCCATCAAGTCTGCTGTCTGGGAAGTGCTACAGGTGTCTCAGAGCCCTCACATTCAAGTTATGTTAATGCTAACAGCATAGTTTATATGTACAGCATTTTAATTGTTCTACTTTTTAAATAATTATTCTATCTTAAAAGATATGGATGGCAATATTCTGTACTTTTCTATTCTATTCTTGTCAACAAGTCCATGAAAAGACCAACATGTACAATTAATTGACAGTTGCTGTGGCCTGATATAGTTTATTCCTCTGTGCCATCAGTGAGACACACTGTTGCACTGGCCGACATGTTCCTTCATTACAATGAATTTGTGCACTGTAGTTTATTTTAAGACAATCCCACAAACACCTTCCTGCTGCTGATATTCCCCAGAGCACCAAATGTGTATTAATCCACAGCTGAAAATAATATCACTGAGCCTGTTTTTAAAAGTCAAGAAATTTATTTTGTGAGTCATTTTTCAAGATTTAATCCTTTAATCAGAACCAATGAGTTTGGAGCCACTGGGTGGGAAAGTCAGAGACGAAGTATACAGACGAAATAACACTTTGAGTTGCATTAAAACAGGATTTACAAAGGAGATCATGAATAAGACACATTTCAAAAACTCTAAAGAGTTCTGGAGTCTTAAAACTTTGATCCTAATATCCAACAAACCTGCAAAAAAAGACCAAAAACTGGTTCTTTGCATTGTTTTCAAGTATTATAATCTGAATATTAGATTGTCAGAACTGCTAAAAAAAATGTAAGAAATAAAATAAAATAATATTTGAGAGCACAAAATGAGAAACAAACCAATAAAACGTTTGTCTTGTGTCATCGAGACAGAGTGAGCTTCTCCCTCTCCGTGTTTCTGTGTGTGTGACAGAAAAAGACAGGGGGAGGCACTCAAACACTTCCCATGGGGACACAAGACAGAGATGAGTGTCAGGGGGTCAACTTTGACACATCGTTTACTTCCTCAGCGCACACACAAACACACACACACACACACACACACACACACACAAACACACACACACACACACACTGGGAAATATGCTCTGTGTAACTAACGTGAAGGAGAGGACAGACACACAGGGGAACTGTCAGTGACAGACAAGGGCAAACAATGAAACCACGTTCAAACCCCCACCCTCCAAAAGGACAATACTAGGGTGTCTCTCTCTCTCTCTCACACACACACAACCCTCACCCCTGCCTCACAAACAGCCCTCCCTCTTAAGACACACATTCATAAACAATCTCTCTCTCTTTCCATCACCCCCTCTCTCTCTAAGGGACAATGGTCGGGTGTCACACACGTCTGGAGCAGAATTAGGCGTCGCTTCCTCTCCCTGTCAGGGGAAACAAAGTTGGCCTTCCTCAGTGGTCCACACAGCTCTATTTATAAACAATAACAAGGCTCGCCCTCCGCAGGGTTTCACCAGAGAGCGCCTCGCCGTATTGTTTTCGAGCGGACGCACATCTGTCTGTGGCTAATCTGCAGACGTCGCAGCTCCCAGTGTCTCACCGTGACTCCCCTTCAAACCCGGCAGTATTTAGTTTTAGCAAAGCCAAAGATAAGTATGTAAAAGAGAAACATTTAAAGTCCCCCTCTGCTTCTGCCTGCTGTTCCTTCACTTGGATGTTTGAGAATGATGTGTGTGCAGAGTTTGACACTCGAAGGCCATTCGTCTGCTGAGGAAGGAGCTTTTCTCTGTGCTCACCTTAAATCTCAGTTTATGAGTATGAGCATGACTTTATGACATCACACCTGGATTTAAGTTGCAACATACACAAGTGTGATGTGGAAACTTGATGCCTCCGGTGCACAAACACTGAGAAATGACTTTTTAGGGAATTAATTCTTTGTGTATATTATTCAATCAAAAACATTAGAAGATTAAATGAGGGATTATGCATTTCAAAATGCATATTAGTGTTTTTGTAGTAAGCCCTTATCAGACATAAGTCATCATTCAAAGCAGAGAATTAATTCATGTCTTCAAACATGTCTGGAGGGAAAACTGTGGGAAACCTGCCATGACGGCACTGACATCAGGTAGCTGGGTTTACATAATGTACAGAGTCTACTGCAGTTTTACTTTTTACAACGTCTCTGTCTGGTTTACATTCCTCCACTCTTTTTACAATGAAGCATGTATGTTATTGTCACATTTAAACATGATTACCCAAATCAAAAGACAAAAATGTATTTGACAATGATCTTAATAAGGCAACATGTTGAGGGATTGTTTCCTGGCAGATGTCATTTATTACATCACATGATGAGTTCTGTAGGGGAAAGCAAATCCTGTCAGAAGTGACACAAACACATCTTTCTTATCAACGGAACCTGTAAGTGCAGTTTTTGTTCTTCTTTTAGAGAAAATAAATTGTCCAGTTTGTTTAATACTGACGAGACAGCGGATTCACAATGTCAGCGGCAGCCATCATGGTTGTTAACAAAAACGCCTCAGTGAGCTCGCAGACTTGTCTAGTCCCCAGGCTGTGAGTTTTGTACAATGAAACAATAAAAGTGAAACTCTGACAACACCAAATGAAGGCTCTGTGTTTACAGCCCTATTGAGCGAGTAATAAATCAATATAAATCAATAATATTGTACTTTGTCCAACCTGGAAGAAGGATCGCTCCTCTGTTGCTGCTCTGAAGGTTTCTCCCTTTTATCCCATGAAAAAGATCTTTATTTTTAGTGTTAGTGTTATCCAGATTGTAAAGCCCGGAGGCAAATTAGGGATATGGGGCTTTATAAATAAAACATAAAAATATAAACAAAATAAATAACGATTAATAATTAATAATACATCAAATGTATTATACTGTGCAAAAAAGCAAAGGACATAGAGCAAGAGCATGCCAGGATGTGGTAGAGGAGAGAGGCAGATTACAAAGCTAAATAAACACCAGCTTTATCCTTTAATATCAGTCATCAGCTGAGTCAGCCAGAATCTGATTCATTTGACCAAAGAGGAGGAAGTGGTGAGCAGGTTTAACTGATACTTTCGGTGTTGATTTCTGTCAGTATTATTATTCAGAGCTGGTTCATGTGTCGTACCAATCTGTTTATTTCTCCAGACGTTAATTTCCTTTGTCCTGTAATTACAGTTTACCCTCATTTTGACCAACAATTATTGTATCACACTGTACAATGTTATATAATCAACCTTATTAATGGGTGATTTCTTGTGTCTATTTATATTATTTCTGTTGAATAAATGAAAACAGAAAAAGCACAGCTGACATGAAATGTGACTGGACAACAAATGAAAATGTTCACTTATATTGATAAATGTTGTCTCGCTGGAGGTCGCCCCTCAAGAGGCCGACACCAACGAGAACATTTTAAACGGTTAACAGTTCAGCGTGACTTTGTTTGGTTAAGGAGTAACTGAGCGTTCCATAACGTGATATCAACATCATTCATCAACGTCACTCTGTCAACACTGATTCATTTACACTCACTGAAGTCATGTAGATCCACATAAGCTCTTTGCAGGAAGTCAGATCTAAACTAGCTGATACAACTAAACACCTGATGACATGTGTAAATATGCACAGCAGATGTGATCACAACGCCAAAAATATGCACTGTGCTTGGAACTGTAGTGAATTTATTGGTAAAATCCACCTTTAAAACTACTTCAAAAGCCGCACACATTACTCCAACCATTTCCTTCTAGTAAGATAGTCTAGACTCAAGTGTTGTTACTGAAAATAACATTTGTGGCTGACTAATAAACTGAAATTTAAACCCTGTTTTGATTGTACAGTGTGAGAGGGCAAAGGACATGGAAACAAAATTTCAGGACAATTCTCTTTATTTCTAATAAATGTCTTAAACTCTCCCCTCTGAATTGACCTTAAAACAATCAATCTTCAGCGGTTGCCAGCTGAAGAGAGGATCTGAGGAGACAAGATGAGCTTTTTGAGTTCAATATCACAGCAATGACTGAGAGGGAGAAAAGACAGAGCGAGGATACGATTAAAAGAAAACAAGACAGAGGAAAATGTGACATCAGGAAATTAGACATGAGAGAGAAAGAGAAAGGAATACAAGAGTGGAGAGTGCAATGGAGGTGAACCGTCACTGCAACACTGATTATTTTGGCCCTGAGTTGGAGTCGGGTTGGTGGCCTGATTTGCAGCGGGAGCAGAGGAGGAGGAGGAGGAGGAGGTGGATTTGATGATGTCGTGTTGCAGGCCCTCACCTTCAAAGGGCGGCCCCTGAAAGGCCCTACTAATCACAACATGTGATGAGACCGGTAGAACAAAGACAGCCGTGCAGAAAATAACAGCGTGGGAACTCTGGGTGAACTTGAAATACAACAAGAGGGCTCACCCCCTCCTCCCCCAACCCCACCTCCTCTCTCCCCCTAGTTACACACACACACACACACACACACACACACACACACACACCGTCAGCAACTAATGTGGACGCACACCTGTGTTTATTGTGACAAAGGCTTCAGGTTGCATGAAGATGGACGCATGT
>JAVQJL010050756.1:0-18850 GCA_036024295.1 Nannoperca obscura
CCCCCCCCCCCCCCGATATGAGGTAAAAAATCTTTAAAAAGTGCATCAAATGATCATGTTGACTTGTTTTTATTATCAATAGGAATAATGGACCAACTGTGGAAATAAGAGCCAGGTTGTATTAAATCAGAACAAATTATGGGTGGAACATCACTTTATGTTAATTGTGTTTAATTTTAACTGTATTGTCAGGTAATTATTCAAAACATGATCCTTTTACAGTTATTATTCAGAATATGTAACGTTAAACAGCATTTAGCCGCCGTTAAAAGCTGCTAATGGTCGTCTGAAGCAAAGGTTGAAGCTAAAATGACGAACATTAAAGTTAGTTCGGCGGGAGGCTCCTGCTTTCACATCCTGACTCTGCTGACACACTCTGCTCAGCTGGAAGCGCAACAGCTCCTGAATAGTGATGCTATTTTAACACACACACACACACACACACACTTAAAAAATCCTTGTAGATTCCATGCAAGACCTCTATTACTCAAACTCGGCCATCCACAAAATGAACCCCGTCAGCTGTCGTGCAGCAGCGGGCGGAGACGTGAGGCGAGATCGCGGCTGGAAATTGAAACGAATGACTTCTCTAATTGGAGCACATGTTTGTTGTCAGAGTGACGGAGTGCCGCCGACACCAACTGCATCCGCTCGCCCGCCCCGCCGCCACACTCTGCTTCCCGTGATTGGCCGACAGCCATCAGGATGGATGATGGCGTATGTTTGATATGTCATACCGAGCAGCCAGCTGGCCGGGTGGGGCACGTGAAACCGGAGATGTCAGAGCCTATAAAAGACTACAAATACTAATATTCCTCAGTACCATGTTTATTTAAAGTATCTAAAGTCAATCAGGACAGTGTTTATTCTGCACATTTACTTTTACATACATTTACACATTTGACAGTTATGATAAATATTAAAGTATCGTACGTTTCAGCATTCAGTGTTTTAATAACTTCAACATTAAACGGGACTCTCTGGGTTTCTCTGCAGAGTTGTTTACGTGATTTGTGCTAAATCCACAAGTAAAATGGAAATTATATGTGAATAAAACCTATTATGTGCTAAACTACTTCACTTTCAGACAGTGGCTGTTACAGTATACAACAAATACAATATTAGTTTCGCCACGTTAATGACGTGGAGCTGTAGGAACATCAGTTTCAGAGGTTTCTACCTGTTGAAGAAAGAGTCTCCTGACGGTAAATACACACAGTCGGTGTTGACCTGCTCTATACGAATATATAAGTGCCCTGAAATAACCTTTTTATAGAAACAAAACTGAATTGAACTATGGGATGCATTGCCATAAGCACACGTCTCACCCTCAACAGTCGCCGTCTCGGCTACGTGGATGTTTAGTTTTTGGGGAGATTTTGTAGGCAAATATTGTACTTCCTGCTTACTTTATTTTACATTTAATGTGATGTAAAAGATTCATAACTTACTGTAGCTTCTTCTCTATGCCATAAATGTGCCATGATGTTTGTACAGAGTAAAAAGTGGGGGTATTGTGGGAAAACCAGGTGGTAGAGATGTGGGTTAAAAGCTTGCCGTTTAAATCCTATTTAATTCAATCTAAAGCTGCTGGTGGTCAGAGTGGTCAGATACAGTTTCCACTGGACAGCGACTAAATTTCATTATAAAACTCCTGTGAAAACCATAAAGTAAATATCATCGTATCTCTCCTCAGCAGGAGGAATCAGATACTCGGCGTGAGTTTCCATCCATTCAGCTCGCGTCTGCCTTTTATCCGATTACAAACAGGAAGTGGCCGGCTGAGTGCTCGCTGCGGGGCTGCATGACTGAAGCATCAGTCACCGGCACTGCCGCCATTAGCCGCAGACCTGCTCGTCAGATTTCTGCCTTTAGTGCAATTAGACACACTTTGGTTCCACGTCCATGCAGCTCTGATGTGCAGCAGCAGAGGTCAGAGTGTTGCCTTCAGGCGCTTCTGGTTTCCTGCTAATCGGAGGGGCGAGACGCTATCTCAGTGCACTTCTGTCCTGACAGAACAGCAGGGACTCTTGTTGGCGACTTCCTCCCGAATACTCTGCTGGACGTCAACGTTACAGTAAAATGTGTGCAGCTGCAGTGCTCATAAACCCCACACTGAACTGATCATCCTCTGGGGAGCAGCAATACATTGTGATATTATAATAATAATAATAATAGTAATATAGCGTCTTTCAGGAGTCTTAAAGGATGCTTTACACAAAGTGGGTGTAGAGGTGGTTTTTGGGAGTGAATTCATTATGATGTGCTAGTGGAAAGGTCAGGAGGTCACCAAAAACACTGGGATTCATCCTCTGGCCACCATGAATATTAACGACAAATAGCATCATAATGGAAGCGGTTTAACATCGTCGGGGGACGAAACCCTCGGCCCAGTGAGCAGAAAAACATGCTGATCTACATGAAGTGAACCAAGTGATCAGGGTCTTCTGACAGAATCCAACACTGGGCTGCTGCTGCTGTGGAAACACTAACAGAATATATCACAACATCAGTGTGACAGACTGCTAAATGCACAATACGAGAATCAACCTGCAGACAGTTGGACCTTGGTGCAGACAGACTGTCTTTGTGTTGTTTAGCTGTTCTTTGATCAGACATTTCATAACTGTACTGTATTTTTAGACAAAGCTTCTGTATAAAACATTTTTAAAAAGATCTTTTATCTATTAAAGGTTCCAGACATTGGTTGAATTTGGTGCCTTTTTTTCATATCGTTGTAATTTGAATTAAACAATTAAGAAAACAATTAACGTTGATGAATTACTCCCCTGATTAGTGCCAGACTGGTTCCACTGGCGTGTTGGCAGCGACGTATTGTACTTGAAATCCCGGCTCTTGTTAAAAGCACTAACAGAAAAGATGTGAATCCAACAAACACAGAAAATGAAGCTCTGTGTCCAACTCTACACCTCTTCAGCTTCTCTCTCTCCCTCCCTCCCACTCTCTCTGCCTCGCTCGTCCATGTTCACTTAGCCTCCCATGTAACTGACAGGCTGCAGTCATGGAGGTGAACAGCGCGGCGGCCATTTTAATACCATCAACTCCCACGTTGTGCCAATTAGAGCTGCTGGCAGCGTCTGATGATGGAGCTATTAAAAGAGACGTCCGAGGTCTGACAGATGGATTCATGCCTCCTCTGTCTTAATAAAACCCGCCCACTGCTCCACCCACAGCTGATATGTCTCACCTCCACATATAGCACAGGCAGCAGCAGCAAGGTGGAGGCAAACAACACCTGAACACTGTAAATACTGTACACATGTAGAGTGGGACGCCTGCTGCATGTGTGAACATGATTCTGTCAGACAGAAGAGGATGTAATACAAGCTGCAAACAAGCCCCAATCTGAAGGATGGAGCACAGGCGGAGGAGGAGTTAATGGTGACGGTGGTGGATGGTGACGGGTGAGAACGTGAATGGAGCTGTTGGAGTGATGGTGACGGTTGGAGGAGGAGGAGATGCAAAGGTGTGTGGTGAGATAATGTACGGTGGGAGGAGTCGACGGGAGAGGGTGGAGAGGAAGGAGGAGGTCTGAGGAGATGGTGTGATCTGAGTTGAGATAATGGGTGGAGGAGGAGGAGATAACTGGAAGGTGCTGATTAGAGGAAGGCACGACTCTTCTGTCACTAAAGTTCAGACTCAAACAATTCTGCAGTCGTTTGATTTTGCAGCTTTTAGCAAAACTTGTCAAACAAAGATTTGTTAAAGCTTTGTGTTCTTTGTGCTCCTGGAACCACACGACTACAGTTTGGTCCTAAATAAACACAAAATGGTCACAAATTTAGAAAAAAACCTCAGTAAAAGTCTGCAAATTTAGATCCTCCAAGGACTGACCATTTGCTTGAATACAGCAGCACTTAACAGGAGTGTTTCTTGCCACTGTCGCTGCTCATGATGGGAATTGTTGGTCTTTACTTGCTCGATTTGAAAAAGTGCTCCGAGATAACTTTGTTCTGATTTGGTGCTGTAGAAATAAAACTGGATAGAATTGAAATGAAGCGAGATGTAACTACCTTTGTTCCAGGACCATCGTAGTGTAACTGGACGTTTGTAGGACGTGACCCTGTTACTGTTTATCAGTTAGTTAAATGTAGTCGTTCAGATAGAGGATGGAAACAGTAACTCAGTCAGGGCATCTTTGCATTTATTTTCCTCAAAGGTCTGTTAAAAATTAACAAGATTCATGAAATGATGTTGCAGCCGAGTTAATCTACACTGCCACTATAGATTAGTATTCATACACTCCCATTGCATCTTCCTCAGGTCAGGGATCATACCAGAAGTTTCAGACCCACTCATGCACTTCCAGAATCCACAGAACCTGAGCTGCCGTATTAAAAAGGGAAACCAAAGCTTCAGAGATAAGTTGACGAAGCTTCGAGTGAGGTGTTTGTGAAGTTGTTTCGTCTCAGTGTTGACGAAGCGCAGTGAAAATGTCATCAGACCAAGTGAAGTGAACATGAATATGTAAAACAGTGTTAAAGTTAGAAAGTGTTGCCACTGTCGCCCAGAGCAGCACTGACGTCGAGAACGTCTGTGAATTAGACCTACACGGTATGTTTCACCGTACAGCCGGACACAAATAACCAGTTAATGCTGATAAATATGACTTTGCAATATGATTTTAGCTTAAACGTATGTTCCTGCGACTGACAGCTCACCACCGAGGATCTGAATCCTCCTGCGTTAACCTCCACCCATCTGGCGTCCTGCACAGCACAAAACAAACACTTGTCTGCAAATAGCATCTGACCCACCTATACTGGCAGGTGTCGTTTCCAGCGCCAGATGGTCCAAATCAACTATTTTTTGACTCATCCACTCAAAATGCAGCCTGTCAGTCGGTAGCGGATCTCTGAGGACCTCAGATTTGTACCGTCTCTGCTTAGTGTGCAAACAAAACATCGTCATCTTGTGTCAGTGGGTTTAATGATGGTTCTGATTTTGCAACGTATGCAAATATAAAAAGTGTTTAAAACATGTTCACCTTCCTTTCACATCTAATATTTAGCCCTTAGTTTGTCTAGAATACAACAAGGGTCACACTGTTTTTAGAGCCTCCTATAGTGTCCAAAAAGGAAATGGTTGATCCTCTGGGGATGAATCACCCTTTTATTTTTTACTTAATAAAATCAGTAGTTCACCTTGTCAAAGAATTAAAGTGAAACATTTTGACCTGGCTCTGGCACACCAGCAAACATCAATCATTACAATTAAAAGGGTTCATCGTCTGGGGAACATGGATGGGCTTTGTAAATATTCATGTAAATCAAATGTTTGTTACATTGTCAGCATCTATATCCACAGAATTAAATCATTAAAATATGACTATCAGGCTCCCCAAAGGGTCTTGCTATACAAATAAACGTGCCTTGCCTCTGGGGAGCATGAAGCTTTTTAGTCAAATTCATGTAAATCTGGACATGAACCATTGCAAATGTTGTCCTGGTGGTGGCATTAGAGGGAATCAAAAGAGTTCATCCTCTGGGGAGCATTATTGTGCAGACATTAACGTGGGACCAACTCTGAGGGCCTTTAAAATCAAAAAGGTCAACCTCTGGAGAGCAGGAATGTGCATCAAAAAGGGAGGAAAATCTAGTCATAGCAATCTTTACCTCTATGATCTGATGGCAAGGAAAGGTCAGAGGTCACTGAAATAATCATCCTCTGGGGTCAATGAATACATGCAAACAGCTCAATAGAAATCTAGCCGTTAGCTTTCAATATCCTGTGTACGTAAAGTTTGTCCTGGTGGTGAAAAGGTCCGACATGGTTTACCCTCTGGGTGATGTAAAGGACAAGGGGAGAATCTGCACATTACATTTTTATATTTACCTTCACCGTTTACAGCAAATTTCATGAATTTCATGGACAAAATCCATAATTTCAAGGTAACAAGATATCTAATGGGTTCACTGAGGTCAAAAAGACTTTGAATGGGCTTCATACATCTTATAAATATCAGTGCGACTAGTCAAACGTTGTCACTGCTAGAGTGTCGAAATAATCCACTGCTGGGATCCTGTTATCTGTTTCTATCCAGAGGAGCAGCTCTCTTGATGATACACTGCTAGCCCGCCGTGTTGTTACCAAGGTACCCATTAGATATTTCAGTTTTCTTTTCAATCACACCACTTTCATCCATCCCGTAGTAACCTTCAGCAGCAGACAGTTCTGCTGGGAGACAATAAGCTCTCTGTTCTTTTGATTCTTGGCTCAGTCTGAGGAGACGAAGCCTTTAATCAGCCTGGTCCGATGCCGAGACTACACATGTCCTCCAATTTCCACCACTTTTCATCTCTTGCCTTTGAAATGCAGAACTTCACTAATGGCTCTCGCTTGTCACAGGATCAATACATCCAGAGAATAATTTACTATTAATTTGTTGGAGCTGATAGCTCGTGACAGCACCACGTCTACCTTTTTTAAAGCATTACAGGACGTCATGTGTGGCTGCAATGTACTGTAAGCCTGAGTGACAGAGCACTCAGGGAAAGGATGGCAGAGCTTGAACTTTAAACCCTCCATCTGAGTCCTAGAAAGCCCCCCACCCTTACTCATGTAATCCATAAGCTCACAGCATTAAATGCAGGAGGATTATTAGCACAGAGGCGATGTTTAGAAGCAGATAAAGCCTGGACCATATGGGTGTTCAGCATCGGCTCTCAGTGCTGGAGGAGGCTTTGTTGTCCGTCACATCCATAACAGAACAGGCCGATTTCTGCATGTTTTCCACCGGAACGTGATGTTAGGAAGAAGAGAACATGGCCGCCAGGAGGCCTTTGATCAAGATGGTGATGCTTTGTAGATAAAACCAAGAGCAGGCTATGTTGCAAAAGATAAACAGGTGGAAAATTGTGAATGATTTATTGTTTCTGTAAAACTTTAATGACGACTTGTGTTTGCAAGTTTATAACGAAACTTGGAACGGCTCCTTCATTCTTAATCTTTTGATCTCTTTCATTTTCCGTCTTGGCTAAATGGTGACGATTCCATCTGTCTCAGATTTTTGGCCAAAGACTGTGATCATTTTCTTTTCTTCAAAACAAATAGAAAAATGAAGATTAAGATGAAATGAGTGCAATATTAAATGTACAGACTGTCTCTAGGATCTAAGCAGTACTTATGTGGAAAACATGCTGGTTTGGAAAGTTAAACCTTTTACAACTTCTGAAAGCACTCTCCTCTGCCAGAAAGATCACCTGGCAACGGCTTCCTAATATTTTATGTGTGAATTAAAAGGATGAATGTACTCGGGGGGGATGCTAAGGATGTGCTAGCTGAGTCCAATAGGGCAGGAACACGGGCAGTAGGAAGTCTTCTCAAAAAGATGTTGTAATCAATAGTTTTACACCATCAGTGAGAAATCAGCTGAATCTGTAAAACAGAGATAATAACCGACCTGCACGCTTCCTTCTCAGCAACACTGTGGAGCATTTAGCAGCTAAACCGACAGATGTGGAGACCAAAAACAGAGCTAACAGAGAGGGAATATTGGACTTACATTCAAACACAACTCCACATGATTGATTGATTTGTTGGGTTTTTATTTTGCTGCCACCAATAATCAGTTATTGCAGGTTTAGCAAATAGCCGCAAATAAAAACCTGCGTATTTGTCTGACCGGTTGTCCTCTTGTGTACTCATGCCACCAGATTCCAGCAAATAACTTGAGCAAATGTAAACTTAAAAAATAAATGAAATTAAATGAACAGGGACGTGTTTGTGTTGCAATGACAACTGTCCAGAGAACAGAGGACAGTTCGGCAGTGCAGAAACAGCAACGTCATCACTCAGAGGTCAGATGTGTTTGACCTTGGACTCCTCTTGTGTTTCAGATATAAGATAGATATACCTGTTTGCAGGTACAGTAGAGTTATCTGCAGTCTCTCCAGCTTTACGTCTCCTGGTTTCTGTTTGGTTGGCTCACCCCATTGACTGACTGTTCTTCACCCAAACCCCTCTCATCACAGTTAGGAATATTTTTCACATTAGTCGTGGGTGGCTGATAAAGTTGCATTGTTTAATGAGAAGTTTTTGTCGGTGGCGTCAGGTTGGTGTGTTTACCAGATCTCAGCTGGTGGGAGGCTGGCATCTGTTTCTCTCTGACTGGAGTGTCAGCTTGTTAAAAGAAAAAAGAAAATTCAACAATGTGTTGGAAAATATTTATTATATATAGATGAAATAAGCAAATGCGTGGTACAAAAAGACAAATTTGAATTGAAGAACTACATGCAGGAAAATAAAAGTGTGCAGGAGTTTGAAGCCAAAAAGAAAAAAGTAAAGGAGTCGTGCAGACGGCTGGTTTGCTGTCGTTCTCTGCAAACACTTAAAATCTCACTGACCAATCACAAAAGCAGACAACAGATATTCCTGATATCCAGATATGCAACAAACTGACCTGATCAAGGTCAAAATGAGGAGCTCATGTTCACTTCTGCAGAGATTTCCTGCTGCAGTAAAGACCACATGTTAATGCCGCATCCTATGGGATGGATCTCACTGCAGCAACTTTTAGTCCTGCTGACATAAATGTTGCACATACATAACACTTTTTCACCCTTAACGGTTCCCAAAGAGCTTCACAGACTGGTCTCATTCACCCGTTCACACACCGATGGTGATGGAGCTTCGGGATGGTGATGGAGCATTGGGAGCAACTTCGCGTTCAGTGTCTCGCCCAAAGACTAGGAGTGTGAATCACTCGGCACCTCACGATTCGATTACAGATCAGAGGCCTACGATGCGATTATAAAAAGATTATCCATCTGAAAAGAAACTTTTGACTCCAATTTCCTTCCTCTGCCACCAGGTGGTGCCTGTGAGTACAGTGATGGAGCTTTGAAGCACTAGTAGTAGAAGATCTTCCTCCGTTGTTTTACGCTACAGTAGTTAGCACAAAGCTAGCTGAGAAAATATGATGACATACTCCGGCTGCAACACGTGACTATTTTGGTACAAACACCTGCCTGCCGGCCTTCAGAGATTTACTGGCCAAACAGAATTGCCCGTTGGATTGTATCGGCCGTCCTCACCAGCTCGTGTAGCCTTGCTTAAAACAAGTAAACACGAAGCATACGTTTTACATCGCAGGGAACGCACCATGCACAGCTCGTTCTGACATTGTTACAGGCGATTCTGGCGTAAAGAACTTCCTGCATCGAGATATAATCGTTCAAAAGTGCATCTAAGCCGTGGATCGAGCCAAACCTGGGGTTAATGGACAATGTTCTTGATGTAAGGGGGGGGTCAAGAAGGTTCAGGAGATAGAGCCTCTTCTTGACACAACCTTACATCAAGACGAATTGCACAGTTGGTCCTACGAGGAGTAAAACTTCAACAAACAATCCATTGGATGTGGGTTTAATTACCTTGAATGACGTCCATTTTTGTTTGTCTCTTCAGGCACTTATGTATTGTGACGCTCTAACTTATACTGGGCCTTTCAGAAAAAGACAAGTTTCTCAGTCGATATTATGACTTGGATGTTGATGTGAATGCTATTGACAAAAGGCAAAAAGTGGTAATTGCAGTAAGTCATGAAATGAACACCGCTTATGTGCCTGCAACAGCGACTGTCAGTCACAGTTTAGCAACCCTATCTAGACTCAGCAGGCCTGTCAGGCTCTGCAGTTTGCAGTGTTAATGACATCATTTGGAAAGCTGTGTCATTTTCACCTTTCCAAACCCCAAAAACACAAGAGGAAAGTGTCTGTCTGCTCTTAATACATACGCAGCTAACTTTAGCATAACTAGCTCACTACCTACAATAGTAACCTACTTACTTCCAAGGCCAAGGTGCAGCATGCCATTAGCTACAAACAAAGCCTGTCATTTGTAAAAGTGAAACCTATAGTTTAAACATGTTTTTCTTATCTTACTGTACTATTAAACTACAGAGTGCTATAAAAACGATAAGCTCGATATCTTGTTGATGTCGAGGTCCTTCATGTGGATCATCAACTGAAACCTGCAGGCTTTGGCTTCAGTCTTGTAAGTACAATTCTGACAGTTAGTCATCGAATGCGTAATGAGGAGGTTCCTATTTTAAAACAAGTGACCCCGAAACATTACAAAGTCCTCAAGTTCTGCAGTCAACTTAACTAGCTAGCTAGGTAGCATTAGTTAAATCGACTGTTGCTCGGCTCAGGGACCCGAGGTTTAAGAAATGACTAGATTTTGCAACAGTTATCACTGAATATGCTTATACATACTGTAACTGCATATGATGTGACAATCATAGCAACAGTAACTTGGGGGAGTGGTTAGCCAACGGTTCACACTAACATCTGTTCATGCAGAAGCCCTGCTTGTGTGATGTGACAATAGCTACTAACATATAGTTTATTATACTTCTATATTATTACTTCTTCTTGCTTTGAGCCAAATGTAACTTTGTTTAAAAGCTGTTCTGTTTCTGTGGTTAATATGATGTGAATTCATACATGCAACGTACCAGCAGTCAGACTGAGCTGACTCAGTCTTTGGTGGACATTTTATTTCTATTTGTTACTGACATGTTACTGAAGCCTGCAGCATGTTGTCCATCAGTAGATGAACAGACTGAATGAAGATGGATCCATGTCTGATCCTTTGTTGATTGTAACTTAACCCACCGGGGCCACAGCAGCAACCGGAGTGACTGAAGCACAGGCTGCACAAACAGCAGCCAGCTGTTTCAGTTAACATCCACTCCCACACACGACTGTGGGTGAAAAGCCTCGGTCCACTCCCTCGATTCTGCACACAGATGCAGTGATTCAGTTGGAAACAAATCAGCCTTAAATGTTGGATGTGCACGATTGTTGTTGCCAACATTGGGCAGAAAAATCCATAACTGTCCAGCATATTGTACATTAAATAGTCAGAGCAGATCTGTACTTCATCTCCTCCTCTTGGCTTCAGAAAATCTACATCGTGATGGGAGACTTGCATCACTTCAGACGGTGAAAGCCTGATTCAGTCCTGGAACTTTAATTATTTCCCAACACCTCTGCCTGCAGCGACGTATCGTACAAAACAACACGTCCTGGCTCCACACGGCGCTTCAGGCTCATTATGTTCGATATCATGGCGCTTGTATCGATGAGAGGGCGTGGCAGAGAGGCTCACGTCGTGGAGAGCGAGCCGGGGAACCAACCGACTCCTGCAGCAGCAGCAGAAACTTGCAGGACTGCATCAGAACTGGGTGGGTGTGGTTTGATTAGATTTGATTGACGGTGGCGTCTCTTGATGGATACTGACGTCTGCCCGTACATGTAGTGTCACCGGGAGCATACCTGCACTCAGAGGCCCCGCCCAAAGCCTGATCTGACCAATCATATGACTTTACAGCAAAGCAACAACTCCACAAGCGTCCCAGTAAGTCACTGAGTGAGCCTGCATGACACCGGAGCCCCGGAGCTGGCTGCCCGAAATGGAATGCAGCCATCATTAATGTTATTGATTCCCGCTGTGCTTTTTCCTGCTTTGACAACTCAGAATATCTGTTGTGAAAAGTGTGTGTTCATTACGTGTTGAGAGAGAGCTCACACACACACACACACACACACACACTCTTCCTCCTGCTGATTGTTTGTGGATTCAAATGTAGAAAAGCTCCGGCGCTGCCAGTCTGCCTGCTTCTCCTCCTCCTGTGATGAATGCTTCTGCTTGTGTCTTATTGTAAGCACTACCTCAGAAAGCTCTGACCCAGATATTTTAATTGCTTATTCTCACTTACGGTGAGTCTCTATGATAAATAGCAGTCGGGATTTTTCTGCAGAAAGGGACTATTTTTGCGGCGTGCACGTCGCAGCGGGCTGCTGAGTGTGTTTGTACACTGGAGGAGGAAACGCTGCGCTCTGTAATGAGGAAGCTGGTTTGTGCTTGACTTTTGTTTTGGCCGTCCTCGGTAACGTCTCCAACCCTGAAAACGGGTGAGTCTGGAGGTGAAGTGGCAGAATAAGATCATGTCCTCAAGCTAAAGTGTATCTGGGGTCATGAGACAGTTATACTGTGATTCTTACTCTTGTTATTGTTCTTTTTATCTTTTTGACCTTTGACCTGTCTAATCAGGATGCTTTGAATGTCTTTATGGAGGGAGTTCATGCCCTTGAATCGAACACAAGACCACCTCACACTGCAGGAAGGGCTGAAGAAAACAGTGGGGAAGGTTTAATTATAATGGGAACACCATTACCTGGAAAAATGGCACATTACACAGTGAACGTTCTGGCTCTGAAACACTTGTGACTTTGGGGTTAAAATCATTCAGAGTGACTAATGTCTGTAATTCCGGGGCTGCTGCGGATCATTGTGAGCAGATGGAGCTGCCCACATGAAGGTTTCTCTTACTGAGCTCTGAACAAGCCGCAGAGCACACGGTCCTGAGAGCAACAGGCTGCAGCGCGACTCTGACGACGTGAGAAAATGTGCCGACGACCAGCGTGCTTTTCATCCCAAACACAGGGTTTGGTGTTAATTATAGCTGGAGACAAACCTTAAGGTGAGCAGAAAACACACACGGTGAAGTGACAAATACATATGCAGAACATATTCATAATTTCTTCGAAGCAGAAAGATGGCAGTGAAACCACGTCCTTGCGCGAGTAACAGTTAGAAACAACCTCTTTCTGTGAAGGTGAATAGTTTGAGCCACTGCTAACTGCTATTTCTGTGTTGTATGCTTTAATATGGTTTTTGCAACTATCTGTAAGGTCCATGAATGTAAGCACCAGACGCTTATGTGCAGGAACAGTAACTATCCACGAGTGGTTTTTTTGGTAGCATTCTAGGCTAATGTTCGTTAGCTAGCCATGCACTTGCTGGCTGGCTCGCAGCTGTAATAACCTCTTCAGATAGTTACTTCAACCCCTCTGTTACACGGATGTGCTTGCAGTTGCACAACACACCGTTAAGACGACTGTGTGCTGTTGACTTTTACACCAGAATAAAGAGAGAACCAGAGTTGGAGCCTGCACCACAGACATACAGGGACATATCCACCCCAGTCCACACACACACACACACCATTATACACAGCTTCATATTTTGTCAAATAATCAATCCACTTGGGTTCTGCATTGGATATTTTTTGTTTAAAGTTACACGTCACTTGGTGAATTTGGCAGCACATGTGGTTTATGATGGTAACAACCAACCAACATATAGCAGCCAGTTGGGGCTGCAAACTGTCCATCAGAGACCTGCAAGGTGAGGGACACATGGAAGTGAGACAGCAGCAGGTGTCAGTATGAGCGAGTGCTCCTTCTCAAACTGTAGGAGAAGATAATCAGTGACAGGAGGAGGATGGAGGCTGCGGAGCGTCTGTAGCAGAACCAGACTGACAAACGGCTTCTTTCCAGAAGCTGTAAGACAACAAGAACTCTGGTGGTGCTCGGCAGCGCCACAGTGACCTGTGGCCTGATACACTGACGTGCAATACAGGCCATCAGGCATACTTGGTACTTAAACTGCATTCCTGCTACTGCTTTTTATTTTATTCTTTGTGTGTGTGTATATATTTTGATGATTTCAGCTTTTAAACAGGACCTCAGTACTTCATCACGTACAATAGCATGCAAGTGTGACTTGTAGGACAATAAAGAATCTTGAAGAAGCACATTGTGACGTTTCTCTCTTGGCTTAGAAGACAGGACCCAGAAGCAGACCGACACAGGACGGGATCAATTATGCTCTTATAATGGAAAACACAGCAATCAGCCAAACCGCGGCTCATGAGAACTACATGGGTACGTGGCTTGAACAAGGACAGGTAATCTACCTGAGCATGGATCAACAAAACCTACATGCGAGAAGATGTACCTGGAGATGGAAATGGCTGTGACCAAAATCACAACACAACCAGACAAAGCAAACACCCAGACTTAAATAGACAGGACTTAATCATGAAACCAAAAACAGGTGATGCAAAACACACAGGTGAAAGTGATCAGACTTGGGGGGGGGCAAAACGAAACCGGAAGACCTCGAGACAGAAAACACATGAACCATGAATTACAAAAAAAAAACAACAGGAAACAGGTCTAAACTTTCAAAATCATCACCGTCACTTTTAACATTTATGGCCCTTTGAGAGAGTCACTGTTGCCGTCTTTCCACCAAATTAGCTCTGGTAGTTCATAGTTCTTGAACCGGTTCTGTTCAGGATTGTTGGAACCTCGGTGCTCTCTAGAGAACCGGCCGTTGCATCATCAACAGGGGGCGTCGCCTAAATGTAATGTAATGTTGCACAACACACAATGGGAATAAACAGTAGGAGCTTTGTTCTGGTATTAACGGTAAGAAGACGTAGAAGACTGATAATGACTGTTGAGAGAACACGATGCTAACATCAAACGTCATTGTCAATAATCAGTTCCAACTGCAAGGTATCCACAGTATCATATTTCAAAATAAAATGCATAAAGGTTAAACCCACGGCCAGAGTGAGAGATGATCACTATGGTCTGTAGTCAGCTAGAAACATGAAACTGATCTGTGGGTGTTGTGCGTTGTCGTGTGAGAATGGTGGACTCTGTCAGGGAGAATAAAGACGACCACATAAAGAGGCAATTACAATGAAGGCTTTACTAAAAAATGCAGACCATAAACAGTTTGATTTGAAATTTAATGATTATCACTTTAAAAACGAGCCTTCAGAGATTCAGATAAATTCAGCCTTGGCAGAGGCGGATTTTGTCTTCAGGCTAAGTTCCTTATGAAATTTATGTTAATTAGCTCCAGCTGATGAAATCTGCCAGTGACAGCTGTTGTTTCAATCAGCTCTGGCTGAGACGCTCGCTACCTGAATGTTTTGCACAGTTCGAAAGTTCCTCACTTTCTCAGCTTGGATCCAGATAGAAAACCCAACTCTTCTTTCCCAAGTTCTTCATCACTTCCTTTCTTTGTGTTTTCAGAAACACGTGATGTCCAAGCTGCTTTTTGTACTGGAGCCTGCCTCCACGCAGCCATCCACTGCTGATCAAATTATAATAATTAAATGTATTCATATAGCATTCATCAAGACCTGCAGCTATGAAGGGCTCTCAAGGTAACAAAAGGTAATAAGGAAACGGGAATAATACAATAGCAGCATTAAAAGAGTGCAGCTCAGAGTGCACATTAAGAGCTAAAGATGTGAATCGGCGTAACTCTGATGCATGTTGTGACTGAGGAGGACAAATGGCGACTGCTTCCATTTACTCAAATGTGACCAATGAGCAGGCTGCATTTCATCTTTGTGGCACTCGACTACTTAAACTGCTCTCATATGCATTCCTGCATAAAACCCTCCTTCCGTCCCCTTCAGATCGGAGGAGCACTTAGACCCTCCATCAAAGGATCTGCATTTGACAGATAACTGTAATTCCTCTCCACTCTAGACTGTGTTTACTGACCTCACATGAAAGTAGCTTTGCCCCGTGCATTGTGGGAGATTTGCATCCTCCCTACTTTAGAGTACTTAGTTGCACAGAATTGCAGTGTCATGTGTTTCTCTACACAAAAATCTGGATGTGTTTGTGTCTGTGAGTGAGAAGTGGAGTGCTTGTCACAAAGAATTAACCTTCCGACTGTGTGTGCGCATGTTAAATGAAAAATTATGTTTAGCAAAAGTCTAGTTTGTGTTGAGGGTGGTGCTGGGAGAAAGCCCACAGAGCAACCAAAGCCCTAAGGGTTCATCCTGCAGGGAGAAGGAATGTCCTTAATGTGTATTTTGTGGTGATTAGAATTAGAAAATGTCAAGAGGTCACCAAGAACATAAAGATTCTTACTTTTACGTTTTGGAAACTTGGGACAAATGCTGGGGATCATCCTCTTGGGAGCATGAATGTACATGCCAATTTGGCTATTAGATTTTAATATTGAAAGATCACAAGGACACATTAAGATTCATTATCCTGGGACGATACTTCACTATGGTTCGTCATCTGTGGAGCATGAATGTGCTCAGTACACTTCAGTCTTTCCATGGCTTGATAGATTATGTGATATTGTGCCACGCTAACATTTTGTCCTGAGGGTGGCACATGTGGATGTCTCATAAATATATTTATCCTCTGAGAACCATGAATATGCTATTTATATAATATGATATTTGTTGTATACTTTAATACAAGTGGTGTATTTTTGACTAAATTATACAAAACAAGGGGAATTTTGACTTGTGCATGGAAATATCAGGGGATCACCAAATTTGTTGCAAAATAACCTCTGGAGACAATGAATATCTATTCCAGTTTTCATTAAGTGCGGCTGGCAGGTGTCCATTTGAGCAGAGGTCATCATCAAAGGGACACTTTACATTCCCTGCGCAGTAATCAGCTCCTGACAGCCTTTAAGGAGTTTAAAGACAGATTTTCTTTTCTTTTTTATCAGGAGTCGTCTTCTTTGGCAGGCGCACCGGCGTCGGCACTGAAAACACAAATGCTGCCAAGAGCCTCTGAGCTGCAGGCAACGTTCAACAAGCAGAAGAAAAGCAGCTACTGTAGAAAAGGAGGATGGAAATAATTTATCTGTGTGCCGAGCCAAAGATGTAACATCAACTGAACCGATGCTCCAGTTTAACCCTTCGGATAAGAACTGCGTCGAGCAGCAGATTGGATTTATTTGACCATGTACTTTTTTGTGTATTTGAATTATCATCTTAGAGAGATCGACTTATTGATAGAGGACGTGTGTTTTGGAGCTGTGTGAAAGATAAGCTGGAGCTGTGATGATCCTCATGAGCAAAATAGGTTAATGCGGTACCAAACAACAGGACCGGGATTAAAAAAAACACCAAAAAAAACACAACAAATGTGGAAGATTAAAGCAGCAGCATCTCCGTCATGCTGATGCAGAAATCCTACCGGCTTTAAAGCATCCTCACATTGTTGGCTATGAAAAGATTTACAGTCGTTTGCATTTTTTGGACAAATTTACATTCAGGGCATCAACTTTATTCCAACGGTCCACGGCTGATAATCACCTTGCTATCAAGTTTTTATAATGTGTCACTGAAAGTCTGTTGAAACACTTTATAGATTTTCGCTGTCCGGGTCAATCAGGGTTAATCCTTTTATTCCTCCTTTTCCTCATGAGAGTTTGCCCTTTCATTGTGGGAAACATCCATAGGTTAAGGACAGGGTTCATGCTTCTGTCAAGTACAGAATTCAGTATCTGATACCTCTTTAGCACTACTCTGAACCTCTCGTGGTTGTCCTGTCACTTAGTCGGACCACTCTGGAGCTCAGGGTGCTAACTGGGTGCTAATAGTAGCAGGAAAGGTAGCTAAAGCAGACATTACCAACACAAGGAAGAAGAAGAGGAGCAGGAGAACTTGTAGTCAGAGTACCAGGATGATGAAGGAGATAATTGTGATGAGTTTGCATTTGGAATATAACAATCAGATGCACAACTCCACGCCTATAAAGATGCTTCGGATAACATTGATGTGCACAAAGCAGGATGCTACGTGTTTACAGCTGTATTGATTGCGCCTTATGTTCAGAACGGGCCTAAAACTGAGACCCGACCCCTTGTTGTTAAGACTCGACCTGACTGAACCCAACTGGTGGTGCCACAGACTCTATGGTTGAGTCTCGCAGCTCTCAACTCGCCAACATAAAACATGTAAAGACATGTGGAACATCTTGCAGTTAAAGAGCCATATGCTTTTCGTAGGAGTTGGAGGAGTTAAAAGCTAAAGGTGGACACAAACATCTCAGATTGGATCATAAAGCCGCTCACGTGTCTGCTGGATTTGCAAATGAGCAGCTGTTTGCTAACATGTTAATTTAACACCATGAACAAGCACTAGGAGACAGTGGCAAGGAAAAACTCCCTTTAACAGGTAGAAACCTCGAGCAGAACCAGAACCAGGACAAGGCTCTAGGTGGGCGGAGAGAGAGGGCAGGAGGAAGGAAAATATACAGTTCTACACAGAGATGTAATAGATGTGGCATTGATGTTCATATTAATAATAATAGAAATAATGCTAATGGGAGTTTAATAATAGCAATGCTAATAATGAGAGCAGTAACAATAACAGCAGGAACATGAGGGAAGCAGGTGCAACCACAAATCCAGAGTCTGCAGATCAGGAGGCAGAAACACCTGCAGGAAGCAACTGATGGGAGAGAAAGCACACAGCTACAGAAGAAGTTGAGTAAGTAACCAGCACTAATGGGATATGAGAAGATTCTGCTGGACTTTAGGGAGCCAGTGTAGAGAAGCTCATACTGGAGACATATATGCTCCCTTTTCCTGGTTCTTGTCCGTAAACGTGCAGCAGCGTTCTGGATCAGCTGGAGAGTCTTAACCCTTATGCTACCTTGCCGGGTCATATTGACCCAGTGGCCCAGTGTCTTCTCCACAGGGTAGCACAAGGACTCAGGGATTTATTGGTGCAGCCTGATAATAGAGAGATGCAATAATCCAGCCGTGACGTAACAAATGCATCGTTTCGAGAAAGGATGTGCCTGATTTTTGCAAAAGGCAGTTTGTTTTATGTGAGAGTTAGAGGACGTATCCTGATCAAAGGTAACTCCAAGACTCCTGACGGTGTCGCTGGAGGCCACAGGGTGACACCATCTACAGAAACTATATCTTCAGATAATGTGTTTCGGAGCTGTTCAATAATCAAACCACTGAGGAAATCAATCTGGGTTCCAACCACTAAATAATAAAATGGTTTGGCAGCGATCAGCTGAACACCTAGCTTTAAACAACACAATAATCATCTGTTTCAAACATACACTACCGTTCAAAAGTTTGGGGTCACATTGAAATGTCCTTATTTTTGAAGGAAAAGCACTGTACTTTTCAATGAAGATGACTTTAAACTAGTCTTAACTTTAAAGAAATA
>JAVQJL010050766.1:0-14143 GCA_036024295.1 Nannoperca obscura
GTCTGAAAGGGACGAAGAGAGCAGGAGGTCTGGCTCATCTTTGGACCCATAAAGCACTTGATTATGTCAGGGTGAATCTTTGCACTCCGCTGGACTGGGCAGGTGTACACATGGGGGGGGGGGGGGGGTCTATCAAAAGCACCGGCTGCTAAGCTACGACTGGAGACGTGCGGCACAGGCAAAGAGTTCTGTTTTTTAAAGCCATGCAGTTTTGAGATCGTCCATAGCAACCGGCAGAAAGCGTCTCAGGGAGTGTGAAATGGTACTAGTGATGGAAGACGGGAGGCAAGATTTCACACATGAGCGCGCTCACAGAACAACACGGAAAAGCTCTCAGTAGACGGAGAGAATAGCTGCTGTTGGCTTTCGTTTGTAGTCCACAGTAAAAAGTGACAGACAGTGCTGCATGCTCTCCAAAGCACCGGCAAACTGGTGAAGACTTGAGGTGTCTGGGTGAGCGGACCGGGCGAGACGATTATCCACAGACAGAAAAGAGTATACATTATGTCAGTATATAGGAGATCAAGACTGAAACTATGACAAAAAGCAGGGTGTAATGTTCATTTTTAAGGAACAGAAATGGAGGCTGTGCAAACACTGTGGACAGCTGATGGAGAGTATTTAACAAAACTCCTCAAGGTGGAGAGACAGACTCAACCTTAAGGCGATGCATAGCCCTTGGAAACATTGGCACATGCATGGAGAGTGCAGACATGTCTGCATATGTACTGTACGTGCACGTGTGTGTGTGTGTGTGTTTGATATAACAATATGCAGAGAGAAGTTTGTAGATTAGGGTCAGACCGATGAACTGATTTGATAAAAGTTAAAAATCAGTTAAAGCGTAGCTCAGTTGTTGATGGAGATTCTGGCTACAACATTTCTGACGCAAACACTAAATTATTTTGGCAGGAATGTGTTAAAGATATTAAATATGAACCCCAAATATCGTCTATAGACACCCTACATCCAGAAATGTGGGTATAGGTCTTCAAAAACCCATAAAACGAAGTTGATATTCAACTCTGAAGCAAAAGAAAACGATAAGGAGACAAAAAAAGAGCGCAAGCAGCAGAAAAAAAGACAGAGCGAGCTCCCGCGACGCATGGAGGATGAACAGCGGCGCGATTGAACACCACCTTGACTGTTGAACCTCATAATTGTATAACCGGTCGCATCAGATGTTGGTGAGCGTGGTCGAGGTGACAAGGCGCACCGTGAGCGTGCCCGGGAGGTCGCTGTCCTGGCGGCTGCCCTTGTCGCGGAGGTGAAGCGTGTGCTGCTCCTCCCGCTCGTTGGGGTCGCTGAACAGGATCACCTGACCCAGGAAGGTGTCCACGATCATGTTCTTGTTGTAGATCTGTTGGCCGCTCGAGGGAGGAAGGCAGAGAGCCGAAAGTGAAAGAGGCAGCGGGAAAAAAGAAGGAGAGAAAAGACAAAAGGCAATAAGCAGTCACAAAAGAGAAAAAGAGTGGAAGAACAAGAAGAAGTGTTGATGTACAGGAGTTTCTACATAACAAACCTCACTTACACGCTTCAAGAGAGAATTCAACACTTTATATTTGATTTATAAAATATTAGATGAATGCAGAACAATAAAACAGTTTGAGAAAATGAAAGAAGAAGAGTTCAGCGTGAACTTCAAAGTGATCGGGATTACACGAGGAGCTGCGCCGCTCTGATCCGTCAGATCTGCGTTGGTGCCGACACGGATCATTTAAAACCGATCAGGTATCGTTTCCTGTTCATTCACAGCTGTAAGGTCACGTGTCGCCACTTTCTGCATCTTAAGCATCTGCAAGTGCATTTCAGTGCATTTCAGTGTTTTTGTCGAGAGGTTGTTTCAATGCAAAAAATGCAAGTGCTACGTTGTTTAGCAGGTCAGTTTTGGTCTGGGGGGACAGACAGAGCCCCGTTAGGTTAAGTGGTTTGGTGAAGAGTTGTAGAAGCATGTAATTACACTGAGGGAGGTCCTTTCAGTGTGTGGACACACTGTGTGCGTTACATCTGTCCAGTCTAAACATCAAAAAGTACTTTTTCACAAGCCTAAAAAGCCCGGCGGTGTATGCACTCACTTTATAAAGTGATCTGCAGTTACATAGATTACATAGATCATAGATTTTACATGTTGGAGAAATGAAGTTGATGGTTTGGCTATCGGTCTCTGAGTAGAAATAGTAAGATCGTCGGTGTCTCCCTGTCACAGGCCCAGCTCTTCTACAGAGCAGCACAACTTCTGCCTCCTTTCACAGATACACAAATGATGCAATTTCACAGGTCTGATTGAGCAAATGCAACATTATATTACCAACAATAATTCCCTAACAAGTACACTGGCTGACACATATTGCCTGATACTGAGCCTGTAATTGATTGGTTGTGGATGTTCAGCAAATTTCCTTAGCAGCTCCCGTCTCATGTCTCAGACGCACGCACGCACACACACACACACGATGACTAACAGAAATTGGATGGAAAATGCAAGTGAGAAAAACAGTGTTAGGGTTAAAGAGCTGAGATAAATAAAAATAAAAAGAGAACAACATGCAGGAACAAAGACAGCCTGTGCTTCCACAGCAGGAACATGTTGACCCGAGGAACAAAGGATTCAGCTGAGCTCCACACCTGCACGATAGCTCCAGGTGTAAAGTACTCAACTTTAGGGATGAACATTTCTGACTGCTCAGATAATGACACCTCAGTAAATATAAACTGTGTACCGCTTCATGCACAACATAAAAAGAAAAAAACTAGCTGATTGTTTCAAAGCAGAAATGAAACATTCAGTCTACTTTGGATTTGGGGTTGCATGTTTCCTTTTCATTCATTCATTCCATCCAATCCAAGTCAGTACAGTAAAAACAAAACAAATGAATTACAAGCGCTGCCGCCATTCGCCTCTGCAGCCTCAGTCAAGCGTGATGAATAGAAAACGTAGAGAAGGAAGCTCTGGTTCTGTTACATCTGGATGTAGCTCAACAGTAGTTCCAGCAGCTTGAGACACGTGCCGAGTAAACAGATGATCTGTAGGAACATGCACCCTTTCCTGTTCACTGTTATCATAAAACACCCCCCAAACTCTGGTCGTCTATGGAAGTTCTTGAGAAAAAGGAGGGTTAAAGGGTCGGTTCAACCAAATAAACACATTTCTGTGGATCCTGCAGCTCTCAAAGACAGGGAGAGAAAACCCCAAACAAAACTAAAACTAGACCTCTAGAGGTGACTCAGAAATCATTTATTTATTTGAAATGTGGGTTAACCGACCCTTTGTAGGGCATGGCTGAGAAATGTTTTAGGTCAAGTGGAAATAATCGCCTTCAACCAAATGTCAGCAAGATAAAGAAGCTTATGGCCAGAGAGTCTCCTGTCTCCATTAAGAAAGCTGGGAAGTTGGATATTTTATGGCTAAGATCTTTCAATAGGGTTTTAATCTTTGCAACATCTGTTGCTTTGGCAACGGCCGCACAATAAAACATGTTTCCAGAAATTGAAAACATTGCGAGTAAAGTGCAGCCGTCTGAGATGATGGTCTGGACGGCTGCCATTCCCAGGAACCGTGATGAACATGTGGCTCAGTGGGACGGCTGCAGAGAGTGACAGCTCACCTCGATGTGGATGCCCTCCTTGGGTTTCTTGCGGTAGAACAGGCCTTTGATGTCAAAGTTTGGGCACCGCGTGTCCTTATGAACTGGAGAACGAACCCTCTCTCCTTCACAGGTGATGATCACATAGGGATCTACAGCTGAGGGGGGGAAAGTGCTTAAATCAGTAGAAGATGGGCTGATAACATCCTCTGTGATTTCTGTGCATTTGGTTTATTTAAGCATGTCTTGTCAGATTCTATGCATTGATTACGTGAAGAGTTTATTTCCAAAACATTGCACTGTGTGATTTTTTCACTATCAATTCATCAAAATCAAAACATAAATAATGATCTCCCAGATTTATTTTGTGACCCTTTGGAGGGGCCCGAACCCTATGTTGAAACACTGGACTAAACTAGCTTACTGTATACAACGCAGTTAAAGCTAGCTCCACCTCAAGCAGCTACAACAGTAAAATGCAGTGTTAACACTTCATAAATGATAGTATTTCCCTCTCAGGGGACATTTTCCTGCAAGACGAGAACTTTTACTTTTGATATTTTACAGTTTACTGATAATATATTTCTTCCACCACTACAAAGGAATCTCAACATTAAAGCCACTATGTGGAGGATAGGACCACCGTCCAGTGGACACTGTGGAGGTCACACGAGGATCCGACCCGCTGATACAGAACCAATAGGCTGACAGCTCTTTCACCAAGACGGTCTAATATTTAAGTTACTATGACATCAGAATAATTTGAAAGTCACATAAAGAAAATTTAAAAAACTACACATAGCAGTTTTAAAAGTAAGGGAGTTGTACAAGTTGCAGGTTTTAAAGAGGAAAGAACTAAACACACTGCAGGCTAGAACTAAAGCAACTATAGTGTCAGCAGATGGCGCTGTGGTACCTTTTCTTACTGGGATTGAGGCAGTGTAGCTCTGTGGGTGTTTACACTACAGGAACATGATCATCAACATGTAAAAACAATGCACATGACTCAAGGTCGAACGACGATGCAGCTCTTATCCACTGCGTGTTGTGGTCCTACCTCCGTTGGTGTCCTGTCCCTGCAGACCCTCAGCATTCAGTACATGGACCTGAGTGACCAGCTGAGGGTAGCCACACATCCCCGTCCAGCATGTCTGAGGAGGATCGTCCAGAGTCAGCTCTCTGAGGAAGAAACAGTGCACGGGATTGTTAGAGAACTGTTAAAGTTATGTACTTTAATTCATTTCTTTTAAACATGAATACTTGCAGCCACTGTTTCTTGGACAGTATACAAAAGGAGAACACTGACTTAACAACATAACATAATTCCTTGTCCTGAGAGCTGAAATGAGAGAAAAACTTAAAACTTAGCAAAACAGCAAGTCAAAGAGCAGCAGAAACTGTGCATGCAACTAGAAAAAAGAAAAGTGCAACGGTTATACATTTGAAAAATGATAAGTTAACCGTCTTTAATGTATTTAAAACAATACTCGTGTGAACGTTGACAACGTTTTTGCTTGCTGTAATCCTTGCTCTTGTTCATTCTGGCAATTAAGAGATGAATTCTTCACCTCAGTCTATAGATAGTCTAGTCTATAGATCACCATCCTTACAGTTAACCTGCTTATATTTCTGGCGTTGGAGAACCACGCTACGGTTCACATTAACTAAATGACCTGCTGTTCAGGAGATTCAAAATGTTACGCTATGTGTTCAGCGGTAAGATATCAGATTTACTTGCAGTCTGAAGGCACATCAGTGAAGACACGGAGCAGGAAGTCGCCCTGCTGCCCGGGGTCAAAGGTTGTGGGAATGATGACGTAACGACCCTCCTTCAGCTCCTTCCTGAGGAAGACGCAGCGCGAGTTGATGTAGATGGAGCCCGCCACTTTCTGCTGGGCTGAGTGCATACGGTACTTCCGATTCAGCTCCACCTGCAGGATGAGAAGATGTTGTAGCAGAAATGTGGGCGTCTGAGGTGTTCAACTAAGTGTTTAAGGTTTGTGGAGGTGTGCGTTTCTACCCGGTGAATATCAAAGCCTATGGCGAGGTTTTCCCCTTTGCCCTCTTTAGGTGTGGCTCTCTTTTCTTTTTGCTGTAAGCAGATCAGCACCTCGTCCTCCACCTTCTTCACATCAAACACGTACTGTGAAGAGAGGGAGGGGGGGGGCGCCAAATCACTCTCCAACACAGGTCAGACATCCCTCTATAAACACACAAGTACACAAACACTACTCCGACTAACCTGAGGGTTCTGCAGGAAGGTGGCCTTGTGATTGATGCAGCCTCCGGACCGGTTGCGGAGAGGGTCCTGGCGGTGCACCCAGAAGCCCCTCATCACCTCCTCCTCCCAGGTTTTGTGGATGCTCAGGTAGGAGGTGTTGATGAGGCGGCACAGGATCAGGTCAGTGAAGTACTGGCAGAAGTCGTCGAACGTCATCCTGCAGGAGGGCAGGAAAAGGAGAGGAGAGAAGAGACCGGAGAGAGTGGAGGGAAAAGCTTGAAAGAAGACTTTGAACAGGTGCAAAAATAGAGGAAATTAGTCCAGGAACAAAGAAAAGGGTTACGTGTTAAAGGGAGACTAGGATTTCTGGTGCTGACATGGAACGAGAAGCTGAAAATCCCCCCAAATCTACAAATATGAAGTGTTTCCACAAGGACTTTATGTTAGTGTGTCTTTAAAGGAATAGTTCAACATTGTGGGAAATACTCATATTCACTTTCTCAACACTCATTCTGTCCATTAAAATGATGCTACTGCCAGCAGCCATTTAGCTTAGCTTAGCACAATGACTAGAGGCAGGGGGAAACTGCTAGCCTGGCTCTGTCTACCACCACCTCTACAGTTTACTAATTAAGGCGAGGCACATGACCCCCAGTAAAACCACAAATTTTGTTCTTATACATGTTTTATACAGATTAAACAAACAAGTATAGGCTAGCTGTTTCCAGTCTTTTTGCTAAGCTAACAGTCTGCAGGCTGAAGCCTAATGTTTAATATAAGTATAAGTATATTTCCCAACGTGTTGAACTATTCCTTTAATAGCACAATCAGCCCGAAATGATGCAGTGAGTTCAGGTGAGGGGGTCCCATACACAACCAGGACAGAATAAATAGAAAAATTTAATTAGTCAATAAACAGGGAACCATTCGAATGTAACTTCATGTTTCCAGTGCCAGCACCACCTTAATAAACGGGTCTAAGATTAGGGAACAACAAAGGTGTTAGTGCATTTATGGTTCTCACCAGAACTCGCCGTCGTCCTGCACCGTGACACCAAGTTTCTCTCTCTCGCTCTTGCTCACCTTGTTCCACTCCTCCGAACTGCAGTGAACAAAGACACACACACACACACACACACGCACACGCACGCACACGCATCAATCTGACAAGCTAGAAGAACAAAGTTACAGTTTCTGATGTTCATTGGCCGATTAAAAAAATATATTTATTTATTACTCTGTGAGAAATTGACCAGCAAGTAAATTTCTATTTACTTGTGATAACGTTTTTCCACACTGAACTGCCTTGTGAAATGTCTGTTTCTATACACACTCACCGCCCACTTTATTAGGTAGACCTTGCTAGTACCGGGTTGGACCCCCTTTTGCCTTCAGAACTGCCTTTATTCTTCGTGGCATTTATTCAACAAAATGCTGGAAACAGTCCTCAGAGATTTTGGTCCATATTGACATGATGGCATCATGCAGGCAGGATGCATCCAGGTTGTTAAATTCTGACCCGACCATCCGAATGTGGCGGCAGAAATCGAGACTCATCAGACCAGGCAACGTTCTTCTTTTTGGTGAGCCCGTGTGAACTGTAGCCTCAGCTTCCTGTTAGCTGACAGGAGCGACACCCTCTGTGGTGTTCTGCTGCTGGCCGTCTGCTTCAAGGCTCCACGTGTTCACAGATGCTCCTCTGCAGACCTCGGTCCTAACAAGTGGTTATCTGAGTTACTTTCTATCAGCTCGAACCAGTCTGGACGTTCTCCTCTCACCTCTGACATCACAGAACTGTCGCTCACTGGATATTCTCTCTTGTCTAAACCCTGCAGATGTTGTGCGTGAAAATCGCAGCAGATCAGCAGTTTCTGAAACACTCAGACCAACAAGCGTGCCACGTTCAAAGTCACTCAATTCACCTTTCTTCCTGATGCTGGGTTTGAACTTCAGCAGATCGTCTTGACCACGTATACACGCCTAAATGCTTTGCATTGCTGCCATGTGATTGGCTGATTAGAAACTTGCGTTAACGAGCAGTTGAACAGGTGTACCTCAAACTTTTGGGCTCAAAACCCCTTTCGGGTAGATGACATTTTCAGAGGGGACCACAGAAGCTTAAAACACTGTTCATTCTTTATTTAAAACCTACTTTAGAAGCAAACCTACAGACTTAGTGAGGTTCATTGTTGGTAACTTAACAGCAATACAGAACAACAAAGAAATTTAAGCAACAGGAAATAATTAGTGAATGAAAACAGTATTTCTTTAAAAAAGAGAAACTCAGATTGATGAGTATGACATGTTATAACATGTTGCCTCTGTTGTTGTACTGTTGTACTTACCATGTGAACCCCCTCTGTCCCTCATGGGCACTGTTATGTTAAAGGCTCAGTTGTGTATTTGTAACCTGCACATCAAGGTCCGTTCTGTATTCACTGCTCAGGGGGAAACACAGGCATTTACTGGATGCATTAGCTCTGTGTTTATGTCTCACTGTTTATGATTCACTGACAAACGTCCACATTTCAACAGTCTGTCTGACTCCATTTACAGTAACAGGTTTGATGAAACCATGAATAAAGTATTCATCGATTGAGAAAGAACTGAGATGACTCACGTCTCCTCAATAACATATTTCTCTCTTTTGACCTTATCAATAATTCAGCCTCCATTATGATGCAGCTCCACCACCTCCCTGTTTGTTTCACAGAGTCTGGTAGCCAACAATTCACAGACAGAGAGACGTCGAGGGAGCGATCTTATCTCCGTCTTACAGTACCCGTTCCCCTAAGAAGTGCTGGGTTGCAGTAATGCAGAAAGTAAAACTGGAACAAAACCTTTGTTTCTTGGGAGAAATAACAGCTTCGTCCACCTGATTGAACGGCACCTTGTGCAAACCAGTCGTTCTGATTCACCCAGCTGTTTGAATTGAAGGTTAGTCAGCTCAATCTGGGCCCGTTTCTTTAGGGAAGATCCCGGAAAAATTATATCTAACTGCACCGCACTGTCTGATGTTGTGCTCTGCAAAAAGCAATGAATTCAATCATTGTTCTTTGCTCGGCGGCCCATTAGCTTTACTGCATCTCGATTTTTCATTGTGTACATGACATTTCCCGTTGAGCAGCTTTCCTTTCCTTCGTTGTTTGGGCATTACAGATGGGTCGGTCTCTGTTCAGTCGTTTCTTAATCTCTCATTCTCATCACATGCAATCCATTCAATCCAAAGGGGACCGGCGCGCTTTGTCATATTAAAATTAAATTAGTGATATTGGTTGAATTTGTAGAGGTCGCAGTAAGGTCACGTGTGACAGGACGAACACGTTGTTTGTGCTGCTCTGTAAATACTCTGCGCCTGACTCACCTAGATCACTGCGAGATTAGATAAAAAGATACGATTTGATGAGCTGCAGTAGCTCACCCACGCCTGTAGGTGGCAGTGGTGTGGTTACCTGTCGCTCCAGGGGCCGCTCCACTCCTTCTCTCCCCACGGGTTCCTCATGCGGATCATGTGAAGCTTCTCCGATTTGAAGAAGGCCAGCAGGCCGTGACCTAGCCGCACTTTCCGTACGTCTGTCACGGCGTAGGCGTGGCCTTTGACCAGGCCACAGTCCAGCCGTGCCTCCATGTCCTCGATCGTTGTTGCCTGCACACGCAGCAAAACAGGGAGGTTAAGTGGCTGGAAAAAGATGCTTTGGTGGATCTCGAGAAAAATGTAAAAGAGGGAGGCAGATACAGCTCCCAAGGAAAGAACAGGTGAGTTTTCTATAAAAAGGCAAACGGGGACTGTTATGGTTCTGCTTTTGGAAACCGTTGCCATGATTGCTTATATCGTACAGCAGTTTAGTTACAATGCAAACCTTATTTTTGCAGTTTTAGTCATTATTTCTATCGATTACGATAACGCTGTATTCACCAGAGTATTTGCTGAGATGCAGGAACATGGCGACGTCACAATAACGAAGCACAACTGGCAAAGAAACTCAAGCTCAAGCTGAATGAAATAATGCACAATCCCAAACACAGATAAAATATTTAATAATTAATTATAACTGACTAGCAGCTACACTCGTAACCTACGGTAACCAGCTTGTGGATGGCTTTTGCTGTGCCACTTTGTGGTGTGACTGGGCCTTCAGGAAGATGTTATGGCTGCTAACGTGTTAGCATGTTAGCACATAACACTTTAACTAATTGTTACTTTGAAAGTATGAATTTATAAAACTTTAGCGTTACTTTATTATTACATTTATGTGAAATCTGTTGGATAACGGAGGCTACTGGAATGCTCTCTCACTGTTTTTGTAGCTGCACGCAAAAACACACACACACACACAAACACACACACACACAGTGAGTGATGTAAATAACAGTGATGTGACACTTTCAAATTTGAGCACTGCGCCATGTGTGAATCAAGAGCTTTGGCAGGTAAGAGGAAGAGAGAAGGGAGTCATTAAGCAGCGATATCAGAAAATTAGTTCTTCAATTGAATAATTATGTGTTGAGTGCGCTTCGCTTTTTCATGACACATTGCACTGCAAACCTCATACTCATCTCTGCAACAACTAGAAGCCTGATTAATAAGACTCACAGACAACATAAACCGATTCAGTACCAGCTCATGGGAGTCATGCTGTCTACATCTGAAAAGCTTATACTCCGTTTATAATACTATCCACGTTATTCCTAGCCCCATGGTACCCGTGTGATTTATGGGAGCAACATCCAATTTTAGGGTTAGCAGTATGCGTCAGGTATCTTCCCTTTTCTTAAAGATTTGGGGTCGAATAAACGATGTGTTTAATCCAAAATGGTGGATTGTGTTTTCAGTTTTCTTATTTATTATCATTTTAAGCTCTGTGATTGGATGTTTCTTGACCAGTTAACCTCTACCTCGAAGACTTTCAACCGTTTTATCAAAGAACGTGATATTTATTTACTTACCAGGAGATTTACATGCTGATTGAAGCTGTGAGTCACATAACTTTGTCTATTCATTTATGGGATTTTTACTTCTGGAATCACAAACACCTGAAATAGACCCTCCTACTTCACAACTTTATTAGGGTCTGTTTGTGTCAACCAAATATTGCACCACATCTAATTATGTTGGGATCCCTTAAGATCTGATCTGTATATACGCATGTCAGGTTTGCGTAGGTTTGTCTGCGCGTTGCTACAAGATCAGCTCCAAATATTTGAACATTTCTACAAGATCACAGAACCATCATGCCTTTCTCTCCTGTTGTATCCCACATGTTGTTCTCTTAGTCTGTCCAAGAAAGATGAAAATCAAATGTTTTTTCAGCCTTGGGTCTCCCAGAGAAGAGGTGTAGAATTCATGCATCCCCAGAACAACACTTTATGATTGAGAAATACAAGCTAAAGCAATAGGAACAATGGATAAAGGTGGAATGTGCATTTTTATATGGTATTGGTTGTCATCCGAGCTGCCATTACTGTTGCAGTTGAATAATAAGCTCTCTAGTGCCAAAACTCATGCATATAGAAGAGCTATGTCATTTAAAAATTCAACACCTCATTCTGAATCACAATAAGGGATTGTTTATTAGTTTCTGCTGGAGCGGGACATCAGGGAATAAGACTGAACACCAAGGGCCAAGCAATGAATTTCACAAGACGGCACACGCTTGTTTTCTTAACTAGCACACATGCATTCACAAAAAGCAGAGAGCAGAGACACACTGCAGGCACGTCCGAGGTTTCTTTGCCTTAGACTATAATATAGTCCTTAAAAAAAACTTTCCTAGACACTAAAGGAAACTTTGTATATCGTTTTTCAAGTTCTCCCAGGACACAAAAAAGGAAAACATGGCTCATAATTAGTGGTTTGTTTAGGTTGTTAAGCAGGCGATGAGAAGTTAAAGAGCTGCTGTGAGTCTCTCTCTCTCTCTCTATGGTTTTATTTCTTTACGCCACATAAACATATACTCATATACACTTTGCTGTTACAGTAAGTCCAAACAAACACCAGAAAACGCTTACGTTTGCAATTACACTTACGATTAGTGTGTTACAGATATAACCTTCCCTGTAACCACACACCCCCTACTGTGCAACCCAGGAATAACCAGTGCATACAGTGTAATACAGTTTGACACAGCAACGGCTCCAACAATAATAATCTAGTCTTTACCAATCCAGGCACACAACATCTGTTAAGATTCTTCTTGTAGCACTCGCTTCTTTCATCTGCTTCAGAGAAGTGCTTTGATTTCTAGAAAACGTCACCGCACACAGATCACCGCTTTCCTCTCGAACTCTTTCTCACTCAGATTCTCACTCAGATTTCCAGGCATTAGTACACGTGTTCCCCTGTAAGAAGTACTTTCTGCAAATCATTTGGAAAGGACAACGGCATACACGGGATCATCAAAATGGACAAATGTGTGTGCTATTTTCTCGTGTGTTCCTCACGTAATCTCATACAAATTGAAGAGCCTTTGAAAAAGGTGTAGAAAGAATTTGTACAGAGATGTGGCACTAAAGAAGGCTGCTGTCTTTGCCGCCAGACACAGGTAGTGAGTGTCTACACAACGTCAGACAGAGGGTTTTATTTCATCCCTGGATTTTACCATCATAGCAGAAAAGGTTGTAATTATTAAAAAAGGGCTTTGGGGCTTAATGAGGGACAATTTTCAAAGAACAGATATTGACATGCTAATAAAACATCCAAGTGCGAGCATCCTTAAGGTTTGTGGAAAAGATGGACTGGCTCAAAATGTGGAACAGACATTCATGTTCCCCTCAGTATGACTTGTAATAACATTAGTGATCCCCTGACTTTTCATCAGGTGAACTGGTCCAAACCTTTATGACTGAATACCTGCAAAACTAATCCCATCAGCCGCAGCTGAACTTTGTCTTTGGGTGCTAATTAGCTAATGTTAGCATGCAAACATACCTAATAAACATCTGCATGTTAGCATTGTCCTTGTGAGCACGGTAGCACAAAACAGCACTGTGCTTAAGAGACTACTGTCATGTGACAGTGTGGCTGAACTGGTCCTTAGACAACAATGATAAGACCGGGCCAACATCTAGCAAGAAACCTCCACCTGATCTGTGCCATGCTTATGATGTAGGAAGCATTCCTCGGGAAAGCTGCAGTATCTGAGCCTTACCCTGATGGAGCAGCTGATGAGCCCGTCTCTGTTGTGGACTTTGAGGACTCTTTCAAACAGCTGGTTACGGGCCACCTCGTCCGTTGCCATCTGACCCTCCAGCAGGTCCACGGGCTCTGAAACACCTCCCGTGAAATCCACCAGCGCATCCGCCGTGTTTCCCCCATCCAAGGCCTCGTAGCAGCCATAAACCCTGCAGGACGAGGAGGAGAGTCGGGTTTTGTTTATTAGAGCTGCAACCACAAGTCGATTCACTGATTAGTCGATTGCTAGAAAAGAAAATCCACAATAATTTTGATAATTAATCATTTTAGTCATTTTTCAAGCTAAATATTTTCTATTGTCTGAATGCTGAAACGACTGTCTGTTCGATGCATTGTGACTTGGTTTAAAAATGAGAGCAATGGTTATGAACTGTGTTTCCAAAGCTTCTACTTATGAAGGCAGACGTTTAAAAAGATTTAAATCCAATACTGAGATTTTAGGATGTTTCCATAACTGATTGGTATATTTGTTGCCTCTGATACTAACTTAGCGTAGGCCTTCTCCACCAGGGCGCTCCAGAACTCGTTGCTGTCATTGGAGTGGCAGTAGACCAGCTGGTTGTCCACCGTCGGTAGCCGGTCGTCAATCACCACGTCCACCCACTCACCAAAGCGCCAGAAGCGAAAGTGGAAAATCCCAGCATACGAGTCCGGCTTCTCCGTATCCCACTCCTGCTCCTTCCAGTCGGGAATGACCTGGAGGACGGAGGAAGAGGAGAGAGGAAGAGGGCAGGTAAGCCAAACAAACAAGACAGTGGTCCGTGGTGCATAAATCATGTCACGGTGGAGTGGGCTGCCAGAGGGAGACAGTGTCCCCCCTCGTGTCTGCAGATGCATTTAGGATTTTGGGACAAAATGCATCACCTTGGCTCTCAGTCATAAATCCAGCTGTTATAGGATGCGGGTGATAATAAGTAATTCACTAGCAAGGAACACACCCTCCATATGATACGTTTAAAGGATTTATTGAACATGGTACATTTAGAATGTTTGAATATTGATGTTGGTTTGGGGAAGCTTCGTGGGGACGTCCGCCGTGGCACTCGGGTACGACGAACCCCCTTTAGGACCCTACCGAGAGAAAAAAGAAAAAAGGGAGAAAGAACAGGAAAAACGAGCGAAAAAGGGACGTGCGGGTGGGGCGCA
>JAVQJL010050769.1:0-12440 GCA_036024295.1 Nannoperca obscura
CAAGCAAAGCTTTAGGGTTTGAAAGCAAAAGTTTTAGATTCGCAAGCAAAACTTCAGGGTTCGCAAGCAAAACTTTTAGATTTGCAAGCAAAATTTTAGGGTTTGAAAGCAAAAGTTTACAGTTTAAAAGCAAAAGTGTGGAAAGTTTCTCTCTCAAACCACTTTTTTTGACTGTTTTATAAAGAAACAAAATTATCTCCATAGTTTACAGCATTAAAAGATGTTAAGTAAATTTGGTCATGATTATGTTTGAATAATGTTTTTTTGACCGGGAACACCAAAGTAAGGGGGGGAAATTAATATAATACAAGGGTTCAAGAGCTTTTCTTTTAAAATAACACGGAAAAATTTGAAATACAATGGGTTGTTAAGAGATCCAGAGAAATAATTTCCAACTGCAGTCTTAAATGTATCCTTCAAATAAAATGAGGATGATCAAGTCTGTAAAGATGCCATCAACCAACAACTTAATTTACCACCCTTTGAAAAGTAAATGGTTTTAAAAAGCTGACTTAAATCAAATGAGCTTTATTTCTCTAGATCAATAGTATGTAATAAAGTCTCCCTTGCTGTTAATGCACCGCTGAAGAACTTAGATCTGGGCTTGGGTGTATGAGTCACTCTTTCAGCAGGTGAATTTCCTGGACACCTGTGTGTGCCAAAGGCTATTTTTTGGACCGTGCAGACTCAAACCAATTTTCTACATAGTTATAACACGTGCAGAGGCTCATTCAGTACTTGCTCATGCAGAAAACACCTTTCAGATTTGACAGTTTGCTTCTTTGAGATGCTTGAATGTAAGTCTGCCTTTAAAGAATATGAAACCATACACAAAAGACATGTTCAATATAAGCTCAATGCAAATCTCTTCAAGTCAATAAAAACCTCAGCCCATCTCCCTCAACAATGCACATAGCAAAGACAGCAAAGTTTAAAATACTGAATCACGCTCAACACAATAGGACCGTATGCATAAAGCCATGCTGCCTTAAACAACTCTATGTCTGTTATGAACAGATAGTACACTCATTTTTTTTCAGCAGGTAAAACTAATATCTGCAACCATCTTCCCCCGCTCAGTCCGGTCATTATGTAGCGACTCACAATGCCTGATTGGATTGTATGAGAAATTAATTGGACTTCTGTGATAAACCAATGCAGGGAAAGGAGGAGATTCTTCCGTGGAAGGGTTTTCTGGGTTGGAGGTATTCAGAAGTTCATTTAGTTTAAAAGACATTAGCAGATGAGGAAAAAGTGGTGAGAAGGCGAGGAGAGATAGCGACTTAATGAAAGTTTCCTTTCATGCCCTGGGGTTTCAGAGACAACTATTAACAGGAGGATAGAAGATGAGAAAGAGGACGTTAGACAGAGAAGGAGATTCAAAAAGTGTTTCGGAAACTCTACAGTTTAGCAACTATTGTGGCGTCAGCATAGTCCATGAAAACTTTTATCACCTAGCAGTATTAAAATAAATAAATCAAGTTCAATTTAGACAAGGCCATACAATTAACAATTTAATCTTTTTAAACTCACACTTGAAAAACCAAAAAAATACATCAAATGTGGTTTATGAAGAAACCAACTTAAAGGTGTGATGTGATGCACTTTATCAACGGTGAATTACTTTATTTTTACTCTTGCAAAAGCAGCTAGCAAACCATGTCAACAAATACACACACTAAGAATATATTAAAAAGTTGTCAAATTTAAAATAAGTGTGTAAAATTCTTACCATGTATAAGGTTTTCTCACCTTGTACGTAACTCCCCTCAGAATTGCCTGAATGCTGATGATAAAAGTCACTTTTAAAACAATCATCCATCAGTAAAGAAAGAACACCTTTGACTGATGAGTCAAAGATCTCCTTTGTGACAGGCAGCAGTGGGGTTTCTGAAAATTTCGGATTCATCTTCAGAATGTTAAAAATGTTTAAAAAGAAACACACAAAACCTTAAAAACAGCACAGAAAATGTGGAATAGATGGGAAAACAGACAAGTGACTGATACTCTGTGGGAACCCGGTGTCTAATTTCCTTCCAGACAATGCCTCACACATGCCATGTGGCTGATGGACGACCTCTGTCATGCTCTCCCCCCAATCAAGACCAGTGATCTGTCTGATCAAATTAGCCCTGGGTGCTGCATCTGGATGTCCAAGCTCAGCTGTGTCTCTCCCCTGAATCAAATGTCCTTGCTGGGTGAGTGCAGGGTCTTGCAAGTCGAGGTGACCTGTCTGACTTTAGACAGCATCCTTGATCAACAGACAGCTGCTGTCTCACACACCCACACACGCACGCACACACACACACACACACACACACACACACACACACACACACACGCACACACACACACACACACACACACACACACACACACACATATGCATACACAGATCCCTGAAGTGAGGAGATTTCTGTCTCTATTTGCTCTGCCTGCTTGTCCAAGTCTCCATCACACATTTTGGTTTATGACATATGACAAGGACCACCTGTTTTTTCTAGCCCTATTTAAAAATCATTTACACTTAATGGATATTAAATCAAAATCTTTCAAATAGATGTCAAAATGGCATATTGTATCACACTGATCATTAAATCAAAGTACTGAAAGTCTTGCCCTACTTATATCAACATTTCTGTACCAAAAATAAAGCCTCCCAAAATCATGTTTGAAGTCATTTGCAATTCTAATCTCAGCTAACACAATGTTTTATCTCTGGATACATTTGATTGCTTAAAAAAATCTTAATATGACATGTCAGGCAATGAAATGGCAGACAACTCTGGTTATAACAAAACAACAACAAGAAAGTCTTCATATCTATTGCAAATATTTTTTAAGGAGTCACTAAATCCATTAAAAAACTACACGGTTATTAAGTAGAGCGGAATGAGAGTTCTCCAAATTAATTGGGGTTAATTAAATGTTAGGCTCTCTTCTGGATTGTAGGAGGATTTTTAGTGCAGCCAAGCACTCAATAGAAATGAATACAAGTTCTTGGGTGTACTCACAAACACACACAAACCATGGATGTGTGTAACGCTTTTTATGATTCTCATGGACAAGCAGTTAGTGATGTCCTTAGGAACTGACAAGTGCTTCTCCTTTAAAAACCTTATGCAACACTCTGTAACACACTGTAAATGAACCCCGCAGTCTTGCCAGGAGCTTTCTATTATTAGTGCAAGATACAGACTTACATGGATTAAGCCAAGAAAAAAATCCCAATGGTTGTTTAATACAGGTTTAAGCCTCGTAGCTTCATCCCTGTCTATGAGATTGGCCCATAACCTACTTATCAAATCCACAAAGGTGAGTTGAGGTAAAAACCTGAGGTCAATTTGGTGGTGTTATTTGTCACACAAGATCTCCTGTCTGTCATATGTGTTTCAGAGTATCACAGCGTCTTACCTGTTCCAGTTTCCAGTGGAACTCGGCCGGTCTGAAGGTGTCCACCTGGGTGAAGTCTCTCCTCAGCAGGAACACCAGCCGGCAATTATGGACATAGAGCGAGTAGTGATGACGGTTCATCTCTGTTGGAGGGAGGGATAAAGAGGAGTAGGCACCTGGGACCAAATCATCACACCTACTCACTGTCACGTAAGCTGGACATGTAGCTCACAAAACTGGGACAGCAGCACTGCTTCGACGGAGGATGACTTTCTCACGGTCATTTAACATTTTTTGTCACTGGAAATGTAAAACTAAATCATCCCTTTGGGCCAAGCATGTTATGATGTTACTGGACTTGATTTGCTGGATCATAAGAGAGCTCCAAACTTTGTTCAATGTAACTCTAACATATGTTTAACACCTTTTTTTTTTAAACACCTTTTTCCCAAATTCACTTTAGGATCATTCATCACCATTATGCTATCAATGAGGATACAACAGGCCATAATATTAAGTACATTTTCACTATCCACTTAAACACTGCAGTGCTGATTATACATGTGGATGGAATATTTGCTGGTGGATGTTTATATGTATACATTTTCTAGAAGCAATTACGCTTTGTATCTGTTCTTTTTCCCCTTTATTGCCTTACTTGGAGTTTCCCAGCCATTGTGTGGGGGTGTAGCCAATACCTTATGTAGTGAGATGCAGTTGGAAATTACTGACTTCCTGTCACTTACAGGCTTTTTGTGAAATGAACACCTTGTTCTCAGTCCTCCTGACACATTGAACCAAAATTACAAATCAGAGGCTTCGATCCACTCATTTGATTAATGGCATGTAGAGTTTACATTTAGAATTTGAACCAACATGCTCAAATCAAACGCAACTAGATAGTCAATTAACTGTCAGAGGATTATAATAAAGAATACAGGTGGTTTCTGACTTCTCTAACCTGTCTGTGGGTCTTAGTCCTAAAGCTTATTTGTTGTAAATTTGGTCACAAATATATAGTTTAAATAAAAATATAAAAGGTAAACGCTTCTTAAACACTGTAATTTTTAAACAAATGTCACTCAAACCGGTGTAACAGTGCATATGTCTGGGACTATTTTCATCTGCGGATTAATACACATTTGATGTTCTTTTGAGCATTTACTGCAGCTGGATGGTGTACGTATGCGGAATTAACAAAAAATGATCTCCTCCACCAATGTTCATTATAATAAAGGAACATGTCACCCATTGTAACTGCATGGCTCATTGATGTGTTTTGGGGCAACAATGGAGCTATATGGCACAGAGGATTAAGATATATTTGGCTATATAGACAATACTTGTTAGTAGGATCAATTCACTGTTTTTGATTTGTTGACAGTAAGAAAATGTTGCCAGCCTTATATATAATAATCATAGTCCATGAATGTCATGGTCAGTTCTTGTCTGTCTCACACTCACCAGTCTTGTCGGAGTTACAGAGCAGTGTCTCCTTCTCAGCTCTGAGCCCAGGACTGGGTCCGTGCTTCATCCAAGTTGCTATGGTGAACTGGTCTGTCAGATTCTGGGCTACCACCCAGTCCGGGATTTTAGCCGCCTGATGACCGTCAAACCTGAAGATCAAATCACTGTCCCTGCCGCTGTCAGTCACCAGGGAAGCTGTCCAGTTGGTGGCAGCGCTGGGGGCAGGGAGAAGGTCAGTGCTGCCTGAGGAGGCCCCTGGGGTCATCGCCGTGGGAACAAATAAGAGGTGCGACAGAAGATGTGTCAATAACAATCACGACAGATGTGCAGTGTATATTGGCCTAACCTTGGCTATGATTACTTATGAGTAAGGCAGATGGCAGGGCTTAATATGTAATCAATGGGGCGAGATGGGTAGAGGATGTGGCTATTGATTCATGGCAAATGAAACTGACTTTCAAAAGGAAAGAGATGTTAGTTATCGTTCACAAATTCAGAACGTAGCTCACCACTAAAATGTGCCTCTATGGAAACAGAGAGGACAAATGGACCGAGCACTAAGAAAAAAGACACAGCAAGGACTTGGTGAGGAGCACTGCGCATGGTGTGAATCAGCCAATCTCATGAATTGTTTACAACTGACACTTTTGTTTTATGATCCCTATACATCCTGACAAAACACACCAATCTTTACTGCATTGCATTGAGTCATCATATTCCCCTTTTCTCCTTCCCTTTAAAAGCAACTCCATCATTTCTTTGACACAATAACCTCAATATGTTGAGTCCTTAACGATCTTTGTTTTCAAACTGTCACCTTGACAGATGTTATTTTTGCCATGTCGCTCACCTTGCTCCTCAGTGCATGTGACATGCGATTACAGATCCATCTTTTCCCCTCTGTGTGACAGTGAAAAATGCATTTCATGCGTTTAAACCACTTGTATAAATCATTTGTAACAGCTAATGGATGGTAATAAATCAAAGCGATACGGAAACCATGCTGTTCTGAGAAAAAATGAGCAATGTCAGAATTCACTATGTCTCCCTTGTCCAGGCAAAGAATTGCAACATGTTCATTTCTGCTAATAACACAACATTAGCACATTAACTGATGTTTTTCCCCCCATCTGTAAAGCTCTCTACCTCATACTCATGCCAGTGTCGATGTTCTAACTCCAGTAATTAGATTCCCTCAGTAAATAAATACGCATTGACTTCTCCAGCACCAGGCATCAGCCTTCTCTTTTCCCGATGTCTTTGTACATTATCTCAAGTTGATTGTGCTTTAAAAAAGCAATTGCAATTTATTCTATTTGCTATCAGATAACGATTATGAGGTGCCTGAAAAGGACTCTTTAGTGGTAAACCATGCATGGACCGGGAGCCAACAGAGGCAGGGAGAGGACGTTATGCATTCAGATGAGCTGGAATGGGGCTTGTGAAGGCCGTTAGTCAAAGATGATGACTCCAGCCCCCCTGATGCCGGTGCAGTGTGGGCGGGAAGGGGGGAGAGGGTAGGCTTGGCTGCTTTGTTGGCGCTCTGGGCACCGACACGGCGGCTCGGCTGCTCATCAGTCACCGAGGAGAAAGCGTGGCTGCATCTGAGGCGGCTAATGCCCTCGCTCTGTCACATCATTAGTGACACAGCTTTAAGTTGCTATTCTGGTGCCTTCATTTAGCACAGGGGTTTACCATGGACACAAGCAGAGATAAGAAAGCAACACAGACAGCGAGCTTTCAGATGTTGGTTTAAAAAGGGCAGAGAAAGGCGCCGCAGGCCCTGTCTGACCCTGGTACTCAGACCGTGGATTCCACTGATGCTTTTAGCAGCAGCTTACTTCTAATTCACTGCACTAACTTTCAGTTTGCCTCCTCAGTCAGAAATTATCTTTGATCAGCCATCCACTGTATATTCTGTATATCCACCTCCATCGTAATAGCCACAGGTCCAGCTCTCATGTGATTTACTGCTACATGTCAGAGATGCACACTCAATCCGAGCTGCTCGTCATTCTAGTCCACCAGCACGGTTCTAGTATTCAAAACACAACAGAAAAATATTTGCACAACCAACCACAGAGTTTCTGTAGAGATTTCTCAGAGTAGGTCTCACGGTCACAGCCTTTCCCGATGTGGCTGGTCTGCAGCTCCACTGTGGTCCTCAACGACGACAGCGGCCCGCCACAGGTCTCCAGGTGCATCATAGGAAACAGCTGCTTACTTCCTGTTCCTGGCTCATAGTCCACGCGTTTATTCCAACCTGGGAAAAGAGGGAGATGGAGTGATAGTGTTAGGGATGGCAGTGACCTGTCCTCCAGTGGAAACACCAAGCCTGCTGCAGATTATGTGAAATAATATTTGATTTTCACAGGCCTACTTGTTGCTTTTGTTATTGCACATTTGTTGCTTCATTTTATCCACTTAGGCTACCATCAAAACAAGACTCCATTTCCAATTTGTCACTGTAACTGATATTTCTGGCATCACAACTCAATATCCTTCTGGCAGAATGTGCCTAGCTAATGAAATTGTTGCATTGTTGTTGGAGTGCAGTACCTGCATTAGCGGCAGTAGTCATTATGCTGTCACTGCCTATCCTGTCAGTTGTGAATTGCATCTGGGCAGGCTATTATTTTGTGCTCCTTGATGTTTTTGCTTTTGCCATTTTTCCCAGCTTTTGTGGTGTGAAGTTGTGTTTATCTGCACAGTCTCTTCCAGAGAGACAAGAGAATGAACTGCAAAATGATGTTGCCTGTTTAGTGTTTGTTATTTGAGTTTTGTTTACAGTGAACCCATCACACTCATTATCTCAGTTTGAAACGCACCCGGCATGTCCATAAATGCTGTCAACACAAATTTCCAACATTTGCTCAGACAGGCTTCCGTGTCTGTCCAGTTACCTTCTTCCATCATACAGCAGCATCACTGTAGAACCCCTGTATGATACTAGTTCTTTAGGAGCAAACCACCTCAAAATGACTTGGGCACCAAACTCTCAACCATCCTATGCAAACCATGTTGTTTTCTAGTACACACAAATTAGTTCCTATCCATCCATCCATCCGCCCATCCGTCCATCCATCAGTCTGTCTGTCAGTCTGTCTGTCGGTCTGTCTATGTCCATAAAGCATTGTTAGCTAGGAGCTGGAGGCACAAGCATGAAACCAAGATGACTGGAGAAGAAGAAAGGGAGCAGCTCTTTGTTGCTTGCCAGCCCGTTAAATCTGCCATGTTCGCTTCCTCACACACTCACCACCTCATGCTCAAACACATGCACACACTGCATCTGTTTTGTAGTTGATTTACCTCCTCCAGACTGCTAGTGCTGTGGGCTGCTGCGGCACTGTTACTATGGGATTGTCAGTGGCTGTGATGAAAATAGGCACAAACAATGGTGCAGGCTAAATGAGAGCAAAAACACATGCATGAGTGCAAAAAAAGGAACACGAACACAAAAGACTCTGCTGATCTATGCGTTTTTGTATCTTTAACCCACACACATCTCTATGCACACAATTACTGTATATACTGTATAAACGGCTATGTCCTCCCACCTGTTGATTACTACTAATTATATCATCTTTTTCTGTAGTTTCATAGCTCAAGTCTAGTCAAGTATAACTAGCAATTGACCCAAGTTTTTAGAACCATCATCAATGACTGAAGATCCACCCTTAAAGCTCACAACAATAGCTGACCAGCAGCATTAGCTTTGTACAACAGCAAGGCACATAGCTAACTTTGGAAATGTGGAGAGTGATTAAAAAAAAAATCCTGGTTACATTTACATATCAGTTATTATTATTTATTGTTTTATCTCTTCTTCCACCATAAGCCATTGCTAGAGAACTGCATAATCTGAATCAGAAATCCTTTAATGACTGATTCTGAGTCTAAATGTAACCCCTTTGTCCCATTAGAAGAATAATTAAATTTTTTTTTGAAATACTGTTATTCACTCTCTTGCCAAATGTTAGATGAAAAGCTTGATACCACTCTCATCTCTGTCTGTTCAGTTTGTAGCTGGAGATCGCTAGCTTAGCTTAGCATAAAGACTGTCATATCCTGGCTCCAGCTTCATACTGAACACACAGATATAAGAATGTATTGGTCTTCTCATGCAACTGTCTGCAAGAAAGTGAATACGCAAATGTCAAACTACTCCTTTAAGCAAAATAGCATTTTCCTGTCAAACCAGATGCATGTACCCTAATGTAAAATGCAGTGTGGATTCTAGAAGAAGCATCATCATTCACACAAGTAATATTCTGTCACGGTAATTGATGGAATGTCTCAGATCGACTGCGGCCATTAGTAGTACAAAAAGAGTATACAAAAAGGCTACAAACACCTTAAAATCCAGTTGGTTGTGTTTGCTGAATCTGTTTTCTGGTCTTTGTTTTTGCTATGCCATGCTGAGTAAAGGAGTGACGCTGCACCTTTCAGCTCCAGGTTGGAGAGAGGGCATAGCAGGTGCTCTAATAACATACTCCATCGACAACTGGGAGTCAAACGACCTGTCGAGGACTTTTCTTTAACACTTCCAAGCTGGCTCAGGGAGGGGAGGACGTGGCAGAGCCTGGTTAAGGATGCATAGGAAGAAGTGAGGGAACGTGGGATAAATGAGGGGTAATGGTTTGAGGACATAGTGTGCATATAAATATGTGAGGATGGGTTGAGTTTGGAAGTGGGTGATTAAGGTTTATGGGTTAGAGAGCATTGGATAAACAAGAGGCATACTGAAAGGTGCTGACTCGGAGGTGGTTTCACTTTCATCACCTCTTAATCGTTTTTAATCTCATGTGACTGCCTGCAGTTTATTTGTCCCAGAGACGACAGTGACCAGCATCCATTCACACTCCTGGTACCTTCAGATATACAGTTCCATAGTGGTAGGCCGTCTCCTGCCAGAGTGCAGAGGGTGTAATTTACATTCATAGTCCCACTGGGCAGCTGTTTTTTGAGATTGCCACTTTAACGAAGACAGGATGTGCTTATAATATCACTTACTGTTGTGTCATTACCATTTGCCACTGTTTTTTAGCATTACTAGTTGCATGGCTCTAAGGGTGGCCATGTTGAATGACTGTAGACTCTCAGTCATGATATGTTTTGTAGGGAATTCTCGCTACGTAATAGCATTACCATGCAAAATCTAATAATAATAATAATAATATTAGTGGATGGTAAAGCAGGCTACAAAAACAATGCCAAAGCAGGTAAAGCTGATCTTCCTTCCTGGGTCACTATGTAGTTCCCTGTGAGTGCAATCTATTTTGTTGGTTCCTGAAAGACAGGGAAAGTATCATAAACTGCAACTACTGTAGTGGTTGCCACCCGTGTGTCAGAAGACACAATGCATTAATATATAACTTTTTAGACTCTCTATGTGTGCATTTTGGGCTCTTTAAATCTGCAGCCAATCTTTATATATTAACCATTGTTCTTGTATCTTTGTTCTGGCATGTTTGAATAAATGTGACAAACAGTATAGTCTCTATATTGAATAGCAATTAAGCCAACAAAACATTCAAATCTGCTTCTAAGGAGGAGAGCTGCCCTAATTCTTTTATTGATACTATACTACTACAATGTATGCCTGTCCTTAAATTATCCTTGTTAGTTTGTATTAATGTATAGTGCATGAGGTCAGTGTATTGAATGTCACATCTTGTCAAACCGCACTGATGCCCATCAACACAAAGGTTTTCTGTAAAGCACTGGATAACAGGTACATGACCCCCACTGTGACAGAAGCTGAGGATGAATGTAAACAGAGGGGGTGAAGTGCACCGCCCTCAAATATAATGAGGAATGGACACGCTGGTAGGAGGGCAAATGAGTTACAAGGAGTGTGGGTGCAGTATATCATGAAAACAGATCACAGGACCAAGTACAGTAGCAGATGTTCTTTCACACCAAACAACACATTTCATTTTAAGACATGACTCCCCTCATTGGTAAGACCTGAGGTAAGGGGTGTTGAGATGGTGTGGAAGCACTAAAGGAGAAATTTAAGCTGTTAAAAAAAAAGAAAAGAAAATGAACAGAGATACACTCTCACCACAAAGCAAAAACAGTTTACTCTTCATTTCATAGCTTACATCAAGATAAGAGCAATACAAATAGCCTCATATCACTGATACACATTTGGCAGTGGCATTTATCTTTAATAATGGCAAACACTGCAACAATAAAATGGAAGTCCTTTGCCAAAAGCCCACTGGGCTGTTCTGGTTGTCTTAAATATGTGCCCTTTGAAAATGTTGATAATGGCACCTTTCTTCAATGTTTTGATTTCTGGACGATAAAAGAACAATACCAAACATTTATCACCATCCTTCTCCCTGCTTCGGATACATTTACTTTTTTTGCACGTTGTGTTTTATTTAAGCAAACTCTGAAACTGAAAGCTTTTCATAATGCCGTGAATAAATGCTTTACCATAGAGTTGACACATCATATAAAAGATGTATTCTTTAAAACTGTTTTTTAACAGTTTGGGAAGGAACAGACACATGTTGTTGTCCTGATTGGCACGTCAGAGCAGAAAACACTTCCATGTGTTGTTCTAGAGAGCATGCGAAGAATGTATGAAGACACTATTGTGAGCATGGTCACACTGATGATACTATGCCAGTTAACCTGTGATGTTCAGCCCTATTCATCATCTCTACACACAATATGCAGCTTTATATTTTAGTCAACTGAAAGCATCCCTTATGTTTTGCGTTGCCATTCCAGGCAAGTGTCTAACCCTGTGCACTCAGCCATCATTAAAGGGTTTATTTCAAGGCCTGCTATCATAAATGAAGCAGTGTTTCCTGTAATCTTGCAATGCCACTACCTACCTGCATTTGTGTCCTGCTAAATAATTTAGTCCTATTTAAGAGTCTCTGTAGGACACTGCTGCTGATGCTCACAGGTGAAGCATGAGCTCCCATCTACACTGACAGTACAAACAGGGTAAACACATTTATACATATAGATATAGATGTGCCACACAGAAAGTACTTTTAGATGCCTACATCCAGACAGAACTACAACGACATTTGGTACACACGTACTTACACATACACTCACACCCAATGCACAGACACAATAACACACAGGCTTGCACTAAAGTGCAGCTGTCTTAAAAGCAGTGTGGGTTTAATAAGAAGCTTTTTGGTCTCTTGTGTGCTTGCCTGCAGTACATTGAACAGAACTCACACAGCGGACCCAAGAGTTTTTCTCTTTGTGAATATGAAAGGAAAACAAGAGGCAGAGGAAGCAAGGCAGATATGAAAACGACCATGTGGAGCTGGTTCACCAGTGCAGAAATACAAACTTCTCAGCGGGGCTGTGATAAAAAAACAACAACAACACTTATGTGTGTGCGGGTGAGCAGATTTTTTATGTTTCGCTCTAACCTGCATAAGAAAAGATGATAATGTTAAATGTGTTGTTGTCAACAGGATCCAGATCTAAATGTTTACTTTGAATGAATGATCTTCTCTCTCTCTCTCTCTCTCTCTCTCTCTCTCTCTCTCTCTCTCTCTCTCTCTCTATATATATATATATATATATATATATAT
>JAVQJL010050786.1:0-11322 GCA_036024295.1 Nannoperca obscura
ACCCATTTTTATTTCCTTTCCCCCCCCCCCCCCCCCCCCCCCCATTCTAAAGTTTCTGAAGACAATGGGAATGAAAAAACAAGTCCTGTTGTGACAAAACATTATAATGCGTTATATAAACTGTGATGTCAAGGACAGAAAACTGTAAATTTCAGAGCTTTTTCATCTTGAGCCCTGCATGGAGGCCAGCCAAATTGTGGGGAGAAGACAATGACAAGACTGTGGGTGAGTGTATTTGTGTGTGTGAGTTATGATCTGCACCTTTCTGCAAGTTGTCAGGTATGGCATTGGCAAAGGGACAGAAATGAAAGGGAACTTCATGATCACACTTTGATGAGAATGAGGGGGCTTGCCAAGCACCAAAGGCCCAGAGGGACTGTTTGACTCTGTGTGTGTGTGTGTGTGTGTGTGTGTCCACAGAATGTGTGTGCTCAGCAGAACATACTTTCAATGCAAGTGCACAGCTTTTTGAAAACATATACACTTCCCTCTCAGGTATGCAGCAGCAAGGTCCCACCAATACAGTCAACAGGAGAGTCCTCTCCTTTCTCACCGTGTCTTCTCTCTCCTGTTAGGTTTTGTGGCCGAGGATGGTATTCAGAGCACAGTGCATCTTAACAAAGCTGCCTTTATGTGGACCTACTCACTGTGGTTTTGACCCGTAACTACCTCTGCTGTCAGACCAAGATGGAGTGTGTGTGTGTATTTGGCATTTGGTGTGGTATATTTGATTTGATCTTTCTCTGTTCTCCAGCCTAAAATGTTCACCTCACTTCTCAGTGTCCACACAATATCCAGTATGTGACAGTTATTGTTCTACAGGGATACAAGTCCCACCAGGTGTGTATGATGTGTGTGACAGCCTGATGATTTAGCACTGCAGGTCTGTGCTTTTTAACGAGTTAGAGGAGCCTGCGCAGATGGATGGATAAGTTGGACCCATGGGAGCCATACAGGCTCCTATAGAGAGGTCCCCAGGCCGCCCGGCTCCACCCCAGAGACAGTGCTGTGACCGGGGTGTCGGTCCGGGCTGGGGTCGGTCTGCGGTGTGACGAATGGGACACCTGAGCCAAACTGTAACACCGCCAGCGTGGTGGGTCCCCCTAATCACTCTGGCTTTCCAGCTATCAGCATCGGGTTTCAAAATTCCAGGGGGTGTGATGGTGGAGCTCTGACCCAGTGGGGCTGAGGTGTCTGGTTTGCTTTAACAACAAACATTTACAGACACTCCTGCACATACCACTCAGTACCCTACAATACTCATACAGAAACAAAAAACAGACAGATGAGCATATTAACACGTGCTTTCGCACACGAAAACATGCACGCAACACATGCACCTCACACCCAGGGCTCCTGGGTCTCGTAACTGTAACTGTGATGAAGTTACGGGGGCCAATCACGGCCAACCGAGGTCTCAGACTGTATCAGGATCCCAGTTTACAAGACTAGGTCTCACCACACAGCAGATGGTAGACAACTGGAATTTTCTGAAATATGATCTCATATACTAGATGATGCCCTTCTAATAAAGTGAAATATATGGAGAGAATTTACCAGCTGTTCCTCTCCATTCAAATATCTGGCCAGGCCTCTTTAAAGCCTGCATGCAATAATAAGTTTTAGGAAGTAGTATTATTAGTCCCTTCCACGCACAGCATTCTCATAATCAAATAAACCTTGGCAGAAAATTAAAAGGCCAGTGAATAAACACTTCTGTAAATTTGCCATTGACAGTTTAAGTTGGCCTACTTTGTGGTTTAAAGGGGTTCTTCGGATGGGGGGCAGAACTTGATGCTTAGTGATACAGTGCTCTGTTGACATGGCAAACTATCAGTTTACCATGTTAATTGAACATCTAATAGCTTGCGTATAGAGCAGATGGCCTGAGGTGATACATGTCCTCCTGCCCCCTCTCGTAGGGTTTTATTTCTGGATCAGCTGGAGGAGGAGGGGTGAGAAGGGGGCAGAGGACGATCTCTGTTTCCAGGACTAAAGCCTCCCTGTTTGGGCACATGAGACCCACTCCTCCCCTCATCTTTGCCGACATCCACCTCGTCCAAATTTAGGTGAGGGGAAAACTATGCAGGGAGATATTTCAGTAAACTGTGTAAATAGTGATGTGTGCCAAACCAAACTCCATTTGCACTTGTTTCTCTCCTTAATCGCTCATCTAAACAAGCTTGAGGGCTGGTGGGAAAGGAGGAAGAAGGGCAAGGGAGCGGGAGGTGGAAAGGTGAGGAGGCAAGAAAGGGGGAGTGGACGGGGGTTTGCCAAAATAAATGCATGAATGCCGTCTTTGACTGAGTGGCATCTTTGAAGTGAGCTATAATTGCAGGCCTCTTGTCCAGCAGTGGAGCCTGTGGCAAGCCAGGCCCTGGCCGAGCTGAGATGTCTGGCTGCAGCACTGAGGAAACGTCATGGCTTAACAATAAACAAAGTCAAGAGGCATCAGTTCATCACGATACAGCGTCATGCTTTTGAGGCAGCGGAGTGGAGCCACACAAAAGAAAATACTTGATTGCTTCATTCGTTTGTTGAAATTCAGAGAAATTCATCTTTTATAACAATTTATTGCAGAATCATAGCACTGATATTAAACCTGTGTACTTCCACACCGGGTGCGCCACCTACAAATCCCCCCTGACTAAGAGATGACGGCATGTATAACGAGTTAAGTACCAAATCACTGTAAGGGCTGAAGAGGATCCTCACAAAGCCCCTTTCACAGCAGTACATATCCAGCCATTAGGTAACACTTGACTCCTCAACCCTCTCAGAACAGCGCTACCTGTGTCTACTGTACTCCGCTGCTCTCCGAGAATGCACTACATGTATAAGCATGTGTTCATGCATGTACGTGTACATGGGTTACATATGCATCAGGGGGGCGACCCGGGGGGCCCTGAGACATGAGAGCCGGATGTGGTGGTCAGTGATGTTTTTCCACTGGGGGGAAGTGCGACAGGGTTACATGGGCCTGTGATTAATTAATTAGCGGCTCCTTGATGTCTTATTTAGAAAATAAACCCACCCAACCCCGTGGTTATTAGACGGAACTCCCTGAAGAATACCTTACACAATGCACCTTTCAGCTACTCTTTTTAAACTGATTTTCTTTTTTGCCAAGGGTGTGTTGTCTGGATTTTTTTGAATGTTCCACTGCAGCACTTGTGAAAAGGGGAAAACCCAGCTTGGTATTGCCTTACAATACCCCTCGGTGTATGCATATGTAACTTTGTACTACTTTTTTAAAACTGGAAAAGTAAACGAAGGAGGGATCATTTAGGTGTTGCGGGGCCAGAACTTTACGTGTCGGTGCAGGGCTTAAAATGGCTGCTAGGCGTTTTTTATCCTTTGTTTCATTTTCTAATGACGAAGATCCTCGACAGCTCAGCTAGTGTGATGAGAAGATGGAGAGGCTGATCACCTTGAAGCAGCTATTTGAAGTTTTCCTGAATTCAGGCAACATGCCAAACACACATTCCAGGTCCTGCAGATGCAGTGTCCCTCTTCAGCGTGTCTTTCCACAACCCCGATAAATCAGTTCCTACGAATGAATGTACAGTATCAACACTTTTAGGTGTTTATTGTCAGTCAGATTTTCTCTATGCAAACCAAACGAGTCCCTGGTTTATGAAGCATATCTTCAATGGCACAAAGGTTTCCCTAACCCTCAGCTTAACGTAACAGCTGTCTTTGATAGTTGTTCAATCAATCCTGGCCACCCACATGAATGTCCTTGTGATCATCTCTACAGTACATCTATATTGGTCTAATCTGCAACATGCATCCTCAACATGCAGCAGGCAGATTCCCTCCTTGCATGCAAACCCTGCTGCCTACTGGAGGAATCCAGGCCCAGGTAGGGGGTTGGCGGGTGAACCTGGCAACCATCCAAAGGCTACTCCCCCTTCCCACCACCACCACCACCACTAGTCTCACACACAACCCCTTTCCTCAGAGTGCACACACCTGTGCCTGGGTCTGGGCCCCTCTCGGCTGCCAGGCTGAACCCCAGGAACCCCAGAGTTGTTCTGCTGTTTGATCAAACAAAATCTGAGGTTTCCTCTCACATTTAGGTGCCACACACAAAACGCACACCCGCCCTAATGGTTAAACACACATGCGCACATGCACATACATTCACATGCATGAATATACTGTGAGCTCACTGACACCACATATTGTGATTTGATTCTGTGAGCTGCATGGAAATTGCCAAACACTGAAGTTGTACTTGAACGCACTCTGGGTTTGTGACACTGAAACTTACTAAGTGGCAGGGATAAATCATATAAAGTCTTCAGTTTTGAAGTAGTTCATTTTGTGGCATGGATGCTAAAGTATTAGTGGATGGATGGTAGGCAGCTGAATATCCACAGATCCACCAGAGAGTTAGTCGTGTGTGTGCCACTCTCCCCTCACGACTGCATGGACTGCATTCACTTCAGGCAAAATGTTGAGCATCAGCCAGTGCCATAGCTGTGCATCTAGATACACAGAAACAGCATATGTTTGTCTCTACAACTACATGGTTTGTAAGTTGTGTTCTTTTTTGTCAAAACCTTTCAATCGGTGAAAGAAATGCATTATTCTTTCATCTTAAGAGCCTCTTCTACTTTTTCTTTCAGTGTGCGGGCAACTGTGTTTTTAAAAATGAGACTGTAGGTTTTGGCTACCTGCACCTGACACTATCTTATGAAAAACTGGGATTCCGAATCAAAATGTCAGTGTAAACCCTCTGCAAGTTGCATTGCACACAGAGCAATATGAAGACCACTGGCTTAAAACTGTGCTGTCAAAATGCTTCAATAGATCCCTTTTAACTCTGTGTGGAATCAGCGTTTACATGTGTCATCAGTGACAGAGAGCCAAAAGAGTAAAAGATAGAATTAGGACCTTGGACTGGAGAAGAAAATGTTGGATTTCTACAAGTTCAAGTGCTCTGATTAGACACATAAAGGAGCAGCCATCTGATGTGCTCTGCACACTCAGCACCCATTTGTCACGCCTTTTTCGGAGCAGACTACATTCTGTGGGTGTGTGCAGGGTGGGGTGAAATTAAGGATTAGCGAGGTGGTCTTTAAGCTGAACAAAAGGTATTGAATGCCCCTTCTCACCCCTATCCCTCACCTTATCATAAAACCAGGCTCACCTTCCCACCTCCACCGGACAACTCAGATGGAAGGGCTGAAATTACATCAGTGCAGGCTCCAAATCTCCCTCCATTTTCCACACATGCCAGACAGAGGGGAGGAAAGAATAACAGGCTTTAGCGCCTCTGACCTGCCTTTCTCTCTGCCCAGGCCTATGGCTGAACCCCACCGACAGATAATAATTACAGCTCATGAAAACATGGAGGGAAATGTCGAGGGAGGAAGACAAAGGCAGGAGCGAGGGAGAGAGAGAGAGAGAGAAGTGATATTGCATTGAGTTGAAGGTGGGAGGACAGAAACAAGGAACTGTTGGCAGAAAAATTGATGCAGGGCAGAAGTGGGAGTCTGAAAATGAAAACAGGCTGACACATTGAGGGGCAAAAAAGGAGAAATTGGAGCATTAAAAAGCTATGATAGTTGTGGAAATGTATTTTAGAGAAAGGAACGGAAGAACACCCACAACTGATTATGAACAGAAAAAGAGTTAGACATGAGGGATGAAGAGAGACAGCTGCAGAGGGGAGAAAAAAAAGGGATCAATAAAAGTAAGATGGAGAAATGGAATAGACGTACAGACTGACTAACATATCAAACACAGCAAAAAAAAGAGAAGAAAATGATGACAGAAGACAGACCTGGATCATATCCAAGTTAAATGAAAAACATGCACTTCAGCTGCATGCTGATCCCACACACCTAGCGCGTCTCTCTATGTCTCTTTCATCTGCAGCTCTGAAGAAACAGCCAGCACACATGAAAATTGTTCAGGTAATAAAAGTGTGGCAGGGTAGTTCCCCAAGTCATCCTCAGCCCACAGACAGCGTGCAGACAGATATAGAGCCTGCATGTGTGGAGCAAAGATGTCATACCTGGATGGAAAGCGAGTGGAGACAGGATGAGAAGAAAATGAAAAAAAAAAAGTGAAACAAAGGACCCATGACAGCAGCATATTGGGTTAGGAAAGCCCAGGGTTTATTCAAGATTAATGAGCACATCAATCTATTCTGATATAGAAGAAAAGAAATGGTTTAAATTTGAAGAAGAAAAGAAGAAATGGTGCTGTAAATGAGAGCATGCCTTGATACGCTCCCTGTTTTAATAAAGACATAAGCAACCCCTCCCTGAGCACACTGAGGGCTCTAACCTAAAATATGTAACTCCTATTAATGCAGAATATAACTCATAATAATGCATATAAACCTTTTACTATGATCCCTGTGAGATGCTGACATGTCATGCTGTGCCTCATCTGGTTTTTAAGAGTAGCAAAACCAATTTATAATTGGTCTAGTCTGCGTACCTCCCACTAAATAATTGTGTCCTATGAAGCAGAATAGCCTCTGAAAGTCTTAGTAATGGAAGAAGTATTCTTACTTTGCTTGAGTAAAAGAATGTCATTTAAAGTACATATGTGTTGTTAACAAAATGCACTCAAAGTATCTACAGGAAAAGAACTCATAATAGTAAATGGACTTTTACAGATTGGTCTCATTCACCCATTCACACACGCATTCACACACCGATGGGAATGTGGCTTCCATGCAAGGTATTGGCCTTCATTGGGTGCAACTCAGGGTTCAGTGTTTTGCTCAAGGACACTTCGACATGTGAACAGGAAGAGGCAGGCATCGACCTGCTCTACCTCCTGAGCCACAGCCGCACTCAATGCAAAAAATGAAATCAAATTTTAGCTATGTTATATACAGTTGAGTAGTCTATAACTGCATGATAGTTTATAAGCTTTGCATATCATGTAAAATATTGATCTGTAAAGTAACAAGTAACTTAAATAATTAGTAGTGTAGTAAAAGGTGCAGTATTTCTCCTATGGATTGTAGTGTAGTCAAATAGCATGCAATGGAAATACTCGTTCAAATCAAATTTGTACTTAAGTATAATACTTTAAATGTACTTATTTACATTCCACCACTGCAACGTCTTGATCATTTTTCTAAATATTTTTGAGTCCACGCACACCAGGACAAAGATACCTTTTAACCTCCCCTGTGCTATCACAAAACATCAATCTCATTTTTGAAGTATGATACACTACCTGCAGTCATCCATAAACAGATGTATGTAATGTCTACAGCAGCACTTTTGTACTTGTGTGATGGCAGAGAGAAAGAGGGAGCGAGACAGTAACCAAGCAGCAAATGTGGCTCAAGGCTGTAGCGTGAGTCCAGAGATGTGTTTTGCTGATGTTATCTGGACAGCTGTAAACAATTCTTACTCAGAACAGACTGGCTGAGACGCAGGGACATACTGATTGTAAACTAAAACATACTACAACCTTATAAAAAAAAAAGATACCTGGCAGACATCATGGTCTCTATCTGCCATACTTACGTGCATTTGTTTTGTTAATTTTGTCACTATTTCTGCCCTCCATCCTTTCACTCTCTCGCTCATCTTCACCCCTTTTTCTCAATTTGTTACCCACTTACGGATCTTGTCTCTGCTGTGGATGTTATCGCGCCTATCACGTTCCCTCTTCTTCTCATCTTTCTGGGTTTTTTTCAGCTTGTCTTTCTGTTTTTGTCACAGCTCACTGCCACTCCATCACACGCACTCCCATCATACCTCTGTCCCTGTCATGGCTTTGGGGGGAAAATACCAACTTTATCCCTATCTTGTCCATTCCCAAATGTCCCCAAAGAAACTTTAATACACGAATACAATCCGGTGGCAAGAACATTTTGATTTTGAATGAACTCCGTAATTCTGCAGGCCTGAGTCTCTGCCCAAGCATGTATGTGTTTCTTTTATGCGTCTGTTTATTTTGATTGTGCAACTAGTAGGTTCATTGGAAACTGTCAAAGCCTTGTCATACACTGTAGCACATCCACAGCAGTCTCATCGCCGGCTGCATCCAGAACGGGAATGCATTTTTGGAAGCTCTGCCAAGCCTATCCGTCGAATTAAACCCCAAAGTTCGGTCGTGTGCGCCTCATGTTTCTTGGACGACTTCCTTTTATGAAAATCAATATATTTAAAGTGAGTCATGACAGTCATAAAACTCCCTTTTTGTTACTAATTATGTGTTGACTTTTATGTAATGATATAGGTTTTATTGGCCGATCTTCCCAACAAACAAATGAGGGACAAAACCTTTATTAGCTTTCTGTTAGCTAAGCCCTCACCATGCAATGCACAATGTTGATGTCTGTTAGCAGATGGCTTAACCAACAACACGTCTGCCATCTGAATTCAATCAGTAATTCAGACACAATTAATATTTCCTCCCCAGACCGTTCTAATGAGTAATTTATGGAAATGTCCTCTTCAACCCTCAGTGTTTGTCTGTGTGTGCAGGCCCATCTGTACAGTATCTGTGCACACGCAATTGATAGGTGTTGACAAAAATCTTGGAGCTGATACGTTAGCAGGTTTTTGCACAGTAATGACATTCCTCAGTGGGTCTGTTTTCCTCCTGTGGCTTAACGTTTTGCTCGGAGCAGGTCAGAATGTTTGCTTCTCTGTCCACCTCAGCGTTTTCCACTTCCTCTCCTCTCAAACAAGAGTGATGAGCTACAAAAACGAAGGTGGACCGGAGACAAAAGGAGAATGAGAGACTCCTAGCGTACTGCGGTGGATATATTATGTATATATATATATATATATATATATATATATATATATATATATATAGAGAGAGAGAGAGAGAGAGAGAGAGAGAGAGAGAGAGAGAGTTACAGTTACAGTAGTTCCTGACCATTTTCAATAACCACAACACACTGAAATGAATGGAGAAAGGTTGTATAAAAGTTGTATGAGGCCAGGCAACAAAGAACAAGTGAGGGAGGAAGAGAAGATCAAGTAGTGTGACTGGTAAAGTTATAAAAGGAGCGAGTGTGGGAGGAAGCAGGGGCATGGGAAGAGAAGAGAGGGGTGTGGAGGAAGGTGTGTGTATGGTTTTTCTGCTTGCGGACGTTGTGGACGGTAATGTTATACCTCCTCTGTGTTTTGACATTTGAAGACTATTGGAATAGTTTCATAGCAACAAAAAGCCAGACGATTATTAGGCCTCTTTTCTAGACGTAAATAAAGGGTGCAAGACGCTTCACTTTCCCGTGACGAAAACGATGCCTTTGTACTTGATATACCGAGCCAATAATTCTGATTATCGCAAATATCTTTATAATTGTCTCATTTATACATTGTTCTTCTGTGTCCCCGTGTAGTATGAAGGTGAGAAACTCGATGGTACGGCATGAGAGGGATATCTGCAGTGTTTTGTCCAAATAAGAGGCAGACAGATAGACAGAAAGTTGTTCCTCAGAGGAAATGCTGTCTCCATAATTTGGATGAGTAAACTGCATGTGGATGGAGAGAGAGGGCTGGAAGATTCTGGGATGGGAATGAGAAAAACACAACACTCTCATGAAGGTGTCTCCAATCTGTGCCTTTAAAACAATCTTAAGTATTTGTCTACAACATTAAATATTTCTGACTGATGATCAGAGTTGAAGTTACACATAAAAAAACATTCTACAGTATAATCATCACATTGATTGGTGCACAAGAGTACGTGCAACTCACTTGAAACCAGTGAGAAATGCTCAGATAAAACAATATGGGCAGAAATTACTCATGTGAAATAGTGAAAACTATTTGGTAGAAAGTCTCCATTGTAAAATATGTTCTCAGTGCCTTTAAGATAATGATATATTTTTTATAACAAGTCCTTCAAACTAAACAACAATTATATACAATAACTATACCACAAAATATGTAATTCTTCTTCCAAAATTAGCATGCGAGCGTGGTGACTGACTTTGTTTCCCTTTCTAACCAACAGTCAGTGTGGGTGTTTAAGCATGACCACGATCCTGCCATAATCTTAACCGCATTTATTATTGTGACTGTTTCACAAATCATGATTTTTTGCTAAACCTAATGCTTGTTTCTGTGCCTAAACCTATCCAACAACAATAGCGCTGTCCAATCATAAAACTGACTTATTTTTCGAATATGATTTGTTTTGGAAGACGCAGACAAACAATGGTGTCGTGCAGATACGGGCGTCAGATCAGAAACACTTCGTGGACATGTATTTTAAACAGTGTATGTTGTCGTTTAATTTTAAGCACTTGCCAGAAAAGTCTGCATGCACGGTTAAAAGGAACCAACGTTAATGGTCGTTAGGAAATGGGATGAGAAACAGCAGGCTCCCATGGGAAAGTCTCATTCTTTGTTGACCCATCCTCACCCCCATCCCCAAGTTTTGCTGCATTATAACATTGTCACGCTACTTCCATTAATTCTCTTGGCCGGACAAGAGTCGTGATTCACATGGCAGCCAGACTTCTTTCTCAGGTAAACGTAAAAACAGGTTATTTCTGGTATTTTTTTTATCTAAGCTTTAACCATAATATTGATTTCCTAAGGATTTCCTATTTCATTTTAGTTATTCATCCTTTTATAATATTTTGAAGGGTTAATGGAGGTTAAGGAATTGTCTCTCGTCTGTACAGCTATTGATATTGGACAGCATCACCTTCCCAATCTCTCCCACTTTGTAGCCCACAGAAGATTCCTTTTGTGCACCACCTTAAAAGAGCTGTAACACCTCAACACTATCCACACGCCAGGCGACTACAATCTCTCTGTCAAGTGTGATATCATTCATCTAGAGCTGATAATGTCTTGAAGTCCAGCGCCATCTTTCAGATACGGTTGCTGTGGTCGTTGCCTGACGACATCTCTGTTGTGGTCATGTTTAGGAGATAAACCAGGTAGTATCTTGTTTGTATAGTCTTTGAGACAGGTTATAGAGTGTGACTTCATGGCTGAGATGTCTTGTTATTTCGGGGTCAAGTTACAGCTCACCCAGCCATTGCATTTCTACTTACTGAACTCAGTTGCTTCTGTGTTAGGGTAATGTCAAAAAATAAATTTAACAGTTTGTTTTTTTATACAAGTCCCACTCCTATCACCCTATAGTAGCTTCTCCTCTTCCTGGCATCCTGGGCTGATCTTTAAATGCCAGAATAGCAAGGTCTGTCCTCAGATTTACTTCTCAATTAACCTCCACACTTTCCACCCTCTTTTTTCCTCTTTCTGTCTGACCTTCTCACCCTTCTCTCTGTTTTTATATCCCCCCCCCCCCCCCCCCTTCCAAACACAGGAAACATGTGCTGGAAACACAGCTTGTGTGTCA
>JAVQJL010050793.1:0-11408 GCA_036024295.1 Nannoperca obscura
TTCCGCGTCCGCGTGTCCGCAGCCGTCCGCTAGTGTGCGCACTACGTCATTTGCGTCATCAGAGCAGTCCGCTACGGCTCCGCGCGTACGAACGCGTACCGGGCAATCAGGCCACTATTATACTCCAGAGCGGACACGTTCGTGTGCGGTCGCGGAACCCGCGGACGCGGAGCATTTCAAATTATACTTGTTTTTAGAGCCCGCTCGGTAGACGCGTTCCACACATGCGCAGTAGATCGACGTGTAAATACACATGCGCAGTAGAAAAGAAAAGTTTGAAACTGTGGTGTACGGCGTGTTTTCCCACGCATGCGTACACTTTCAAACTTTTCTTTTTTTTCTTTTTGCCCTAGGTACAACAGACAAAGCAGCTCTTCTTCTTCTTGCACGAGTGTCGTCATGTTTGATTAGTTGTTTGAGTAAACGCCGATCTACTGCGGGCTCTAAAAACAAGTATAATTTGAAATGCTCTGCGTACGCGGTGTCCGCGACCGCACACGAACGTGTCTGCTCTGGAGTATAACACTGGCCTTAAGCTTAAGGATAGGGAAAGATCATGTGTTCATTAACATATAACCAAAATCACAATTGTCCACAACTTGGACCTGTGTCATGCATCTCTTCTATGAAACAGTATAACTGACAAATACGGTACAAATCTCAATAAATCTTTTAAAATCCCCCCAGGCATGTATTAAAACATATATAAAGAGTCAGCTTGGAACATTAATATGTATATGATGTGGGGTTTTTTAAAGGATAAAGTCCACATTCAAAAAGACATCTACTCCTACTAGCTCATTCCAGAATCTATGTATATGCTAATTTTGTTAATCACTAAAGTTTTCCTGATGTCACAAATCACGCTTGTAGGCCCGCCCCTGAAAATCTGATTTTCAATCAGTGAAATAAAAATGTTACACTTTCAGCAGATGAACCTGACACCATCCTTCTAGAGTCAAACATTCAGCTGGAGGAACAAGAAGAAGAATATGTTTTGGGGTGGAGGGGAACTTTAAAAAAGTTCTTTCAGAAAACTTTTTTGTGACATCACAGATGCTACACCCATGTTTGTCTACAGTGAAACTGATTCAAGATTTGCTTTATATATTGTTCCAGTGAGCTGTCTCGTCTCACTTTTAGTGTTTTCATGTCCCACAGGCAGATATGCTGTACAAACAGACACCCAGACAGACAGGAAGACACACACAGCAGCATTCAGTAAACTTTGATGTAATGCAGATGCTGATCAAACCAACATTTCAAGTCATCTCCTTCTGTACTACACTAGAAAATCAGAGGACCTCATATCACTGATATTATCTTCATGATTCCAGTTTAAAATACTTTCCAGAGATGATTTAAGATGAATCCAGTTGAACTGGGCTGTCTCCTGTAAATATTGAGTGTGTCAGTTACAGGTATGTGACTGGATAGATCCTCCTTCCCTTCTGTAACACTGCAGCCCACCATGAATCAAACACACAGCCAATTCATTGGGGAGCCATCATTGGGAATATATAGCAGCTCCTAGGTTACTTTGTATTGTAATAGATTCATTGTGCTGCTAAAGAATATTCCAGCCTGTATTCACGCAGAATGAACAAAAAGGGAAGCAGAAGAAAGAGTCTGGTGCAGATTCAGGGGAAAGTAGCGTAATTAGAAAGAGATGGGATCGGGGGAGGTTCAGTTGCTCTAGATGCGAAGTCTAATTTCTATATAATGTAATTTAAATCCTGTGATCCAGGAATTGTATTTGAACTCAGATTATCGGAATCATCAGCCCGTGAATGCCTAAGATCCCTGCCAATGTTTGTGTGTGTGCATGTGTGTGTGTGTGTGTGTGTGTGTGCAAGCGCAAATGTGTGTGTATGGAGGAGAAAGAAGGGGGGAGGGATTTAGTGTTCCTCACGTTCACAAGTTTCAAGCTTTTTTGGGGGATGATTATAGTGGTGGAAAGAAAAGATGAGAGCTGGCGGGAATAAAGAAGGTTTTGAAGACGGCACAGAAAGAGAAATAACAAAATGGATCTGCAGATAAGATGAGCGTGAACTCCACACCAATAGTTGAGAAGCAACAATGAAGTAAAAAATTATTTTTCATTTTGTTTGCTGGTGTGCCACGTTATTATTCACAGTGTGTAGCCTTAAATGGCTAAATCAAAAGATGCATTAACATAAATAACAAAAAATTCATGCATGATGTAGCAGCATGTTTCACACTGACCATGCTCTGCCTTTCAGGTGTAATGTATGTACTCTGTATGTCTGTTGAGGACAATAAAGTTTGTTTAGGCTCTGAAGCTCTTTAGGGAAAAGCAGACATTCAGGGAGACTGAATTTATGCTCAAGGAGGAAGCTCCATCATTCACTTGGATGATACAATGACACACAACACAACTTTATTCATCCCCTCGGAGCAATTGCAAAGTGCAGTTAAGAATAGTAAATAAATGAATAAATATTGAAGCTACAAGAACAGCAGGTGCCCATATGACTGAGTAGTGTCCACGAGTCAGTTGGCTCATGCCTCAGGGCTAAAAGAAGTCCACAAAGCACTGGCTGCTGCTGCTCAGCTCATTGCTGTGAATGCAGCAGTGATGGTAATTGCGATTCCCTTCAGGGACACAAATCCTTCGATTCAGTTCACTTAAAAGATTCGTTTAATGATTCATTCACCGGTTCGCGAACGACATGTTGATTTTTTGGACGTTCGCGAACGAATAGGTGAGTCAGTGAGTCTTCACATAAAATTTGGTCCATAAAATTGGACCAAACCATTAGAGGAAGGGGTGACCAAACGTGTTCAATGTATAAGCATGGGCCTATGGAGGGTTGTAACCAGGGACAACACTGCAACATGTAAAATATTTACCTAAAATAAAACAGGATATATGTCTAGCGAGATAATACCGGAGTCAAATTCCTAGTATGTACACATATCTGGCCAATAAAGCTGATTCTGATAACTCTAGTTCTTTAGGTTTTTCGTTCGCCAAAAGCTTCTCTGTAGCTTTTGGCGGAAGGCCGCGACTCAGTTTGTTTCGTTCACTTCAAAGATTCGTTCAAATAGAACGAATTGTTCGCGAACAAACCATCACTAGAACGCAGTAACAAGTGAAGGCACCTCAGCATATCTACATTTTTCATCATCTTCTCTCTCATTTGCCCTTTGACAGCAAGGGTTGAGAGATTTCAGTGAGCAAGTCAACCTTAAACAGTGTTAGTGAAAACAACACCTGACACTGGTGCTTGCTGTCCTGCTTAGATCATTTGTTCATTACTTTCTCAAGTCACACCACAACATGCTTACTATTTCCAACAGCATTAAGCAGATGGTTTTCTCTTGTTACTTTCAACCCTTTATGGGAGTTAAGGCTGAGAACCATAAGCCTTTTCAGTTGGCAAACAGCAACAGCTGTATCATCGGCTATACTGGCGTTTAAAAACGCGTGATCACAGAAAAAGATGACAGAAGGTTTCCCTAACTTTACCGTCACACAGCTGCCGCCTTTGAGGCTGAAAAAGTGAGCAAATTCCATTCCAAGCTACAGAGGAAGGTAGTAAGTGATCCTTGAGTTAAGATATATATTTTTCTTTTGGCAAACTACTGTTTCCCAGGGGAAGAATGAAATGTCCCTTCATTCATTCATTTTGAATGATTGCATCAAACACACAAGCAAGTCCACAGCACTTGTCTTACAGAGAAACTGTCTCGTCTGTGCAATGTAGAGAGGATCCAGAGTGGTGAGCGGCGGCTCACGCCTCAGTCCCTGCACGCTGAGCTGACAATAAAACAGAGGAAGCTCTCGGTGGAGCCTACAGGTGTGCTGCATTGTCTTTCCTGTTTGACAGCCCTGAAAGGAGAACATGCTACTCACTGTGGCGATCCTGATTGTAGTGGCGTTATCGACCAACTCCCTGGTGTAATTCCCAGATACAGAGCGGCAGAAGCAAACGCAGGTACAAACACTCTGAATCTTTTATCTCCACCGAGCAGCCGACGGCAGGGTGAGAGTTCTCCTTTGCCTCAAGCCAAAAAACTAAATATTGTCAGGCGTGCAGGTGTTATGTACTTCGTCCTACGATCCAAACACATGCCTCAAACTCATCATTTGTTGTGGACGCAGTCAAGTTGATTCTGAGATCTGCTTCAAAGGAGATCCAAATCAAGACAGAGACCAGAATCAAGATCACAACAGGCCGAAGACTTTTGGGTTTTAACATCAAGCTAGTACTGCATGAAATTTACATTCAAATTTACACATAATGAAAGATTACATTCAGAGGATTCTACTGGTAATGAAATCACATTGCTTTATATATTGTACAGCTGTGTTCACACCTGCAGTTTGATTACCACAGGCAATTATACAATTATACATTTCAATCCTTGTCTGTTTACACTCTGATATATTACGAATTACAATATTACAATATTCCTTTCATCAGTCTGTCACAGAAGTGACTCTTACACTGTGACACAAATGAGACACACGTGTATTTTCGTGCTTAAGTAGATTTTTTTTACAACAAATCTGAATAAAGTAATACAAATAATTTTTGCCTGTAATATCAGGAGTTTAGTGAGGTGGTGTGCTGCAAAAGGAAAAGATCCAACAACAAAAGCCACAACAAGTAGATTTGTGCTCTCTGGCCCAGGTATCCCCCATGCAGTCGACTGCACTGCCTTTAGGTGCAGCCCCTGCACAAGGGAAACAAAAACATGGCAGCAAACGGGGCAGGCAAGCAAGCAGAGGTGCAGTCAAGTGCCATTGTGAGAAAACGACACGCATTTAAACCAACTTTAAATAGCAATTTACTTTGATTTTCATGCTGTAACAAAATTATAGTAAACCAACTGCTCCCTGGGAGGAACAACATTTACTTTGAAAACTACATGCTTTGGAAAGTGTCACGTTTAGTGACCTAGTCTGAGAGATGCAAAACACCTTTGTTGTCCATTCAGCAGTGCTGCCCTGACATCCTGCATTTGTTCATGTTCAGACGTCAGATATAATAATTTTGTACTGCTTGGGTTAATACTGGTGGACTTCAGCAGCACCGCTTTTTTACAGCATCTTAAAATACTCACAGTGTTATAGCTTTGCATTTAGATTGTATTTCTGTGCTTGACAGTACCTTGCCTGCAGCTGTGGATGCACCTGTGGCAGTGAAAGAAAATAAGTTTTGTTCTTTTATTTCTCTACACCAATTACAAGTGGCCCAAGACATTAAGGAGGGAAAATACTTGTGTTTAAGGTTTCTCTTGAATGCGTTATTCCAAACTAATCCCGTCAATGTGAGCTACATTAGCTAAACCTGCATGTAAAATTTCTACCTCCCAGAAAATGTGATGCATTATGTTGTGTTGAGCTGTGTTGACTCATGGCAAGAGAAGGTCGTACTCAGTGATGAGAAACCATCCAGCCTTCCTTCAGCCTGGAAAGTGGACGCGATCAGGCAGCAGCAGAAGTATACATCCTGTTAGATCCACCTGTAGTTTACAGTCCATGTTTGGATAGCTATGGCTGAACTATTAATAATCTCATTATAATCAACCACACAAGATATGTGTTTATTACAATTACACAGAAAATTTGGATTTTCAACAAAATGTGGTGTCTGTGGTCAAAACTAAGAGCCAATCAGCTCTTTGATCATGTGACAGCCAGACATTTCCCATCATACCCTGGGTTCCTCTCTCTAAAAACTGCGTCTGCCTCGATCTCGTGAGGTCATCGTTGATCACGTGTGCATGACGTCAGAGCGAGTCAAATTAAGTCAGACACAAGTTAACATACAGCGATCGCCAGTGATCGATTTTGTGCAAGCCTGGCTCATCTACTGTCACAAATGTGCAACATAGTGAACATGCCTCTTAAATAGTGAAGAGAAAATTTTACACATTTAAGATAATTGATGCATAGCTATCGGTCAACATGCAGCACCATAAAGGAGGAGAATGTAGAAAGAGTACCAAATCTACCAAACCATTAAATTCATCATATATACGATAGATACCCAAACAATAAGAAGACACCATATAATTACATATATAACCCTTTCTAGAGTGCTAGATGTTTATTGGTTGCTATGTAAATATCTCTATATATATCATATCTAATAGCCATGCTAGGTGCAATGGCTGTGACCTTGAATAGGTTCACCTGTGGAAAATAAATGGCATCTGGCCTGCTAAGCTGTGACACTGATGAAGGCTGGATGGGTGAACATCATGTCGTCATTTTAAGAGCCATTTATGGATAAAGTACAGTAAAAAACAAAACAAAAAACTGCCTAACATCGCTATGAATTTATTATAGAACTCTCTTAATATATATCTATAGATTTCTTAGGAGCGCTACCTTTCACAAAGCATCTGTCATGCTTTAACGCAGCATATTACAGATTGCAACCAATATTTTATTTAGCGTTAATGTTAATTCTTGTATTACCTGAAAACAAACAAACAAAAACTTAAAAGGTCCAATGATACATTTTTTTGGATACAGCTAATTCAGTCAGACAACTCCTGTTTGAAATGTTTCTTACAGCAGCAGAACAGAGAGTTTGGCGTCTACCTCATCACTCCCTGCAGATATGTTTCCATATATTATTGGGGAGTGATGAGCCCCTGTAGTCAGAGCCTGCAGGTGGATGCTGGGGTGGTGGTGGGGCTGAAAGAACAGGCAGCAGTGGCACTGACAGGCAGAAGGAGAGATTTTGCGGGTGTGTTTGGTTGATGTTGTGGAGAGTCAGGCATGTGTGTAAAGCAGTGCAGCTCGAGTTGACTACCTGAACGAGCTCACATGCATCACTCCATTAAGACCTTAGGTTGCCAGGAGAGGATTAAGTAGGAAAACAGTAAGTTTTCCAGATACATAAACTACGTTTGTCTTGTATCCATCATGTATGTTGCCTTGTATTCACTTACATATATATTTAAACAGATATGTGAGAGAATACGTGTTCTGCAACCAGAAGCCAAACATTTGAGCTGGAGGACGAAGTCGCAGAGGAGTGACACCATGCGGGTCTGGAGGTGAGTGAAAGGGTAAGGATAGGAGCGCTGAATTCAACTTTCATTATTGGATACTTTTCTTCATATCTTTCTTGTTTTCCTTCTTCTTATCCTGCCTTTCATTCTGTCTGTCTCCTTCCACCTCTCCACTCACACCACCTCCATTTCGTCATTGTGCCTCACACTCCAGCCCTCTGAAAAAAAAAAGAAAAAGAAAAAGAAAAAATGGCAAATCCGGCAGCCTCTTATGGCATCCGTGTTTACCAACCCATAATGCCGTTCTCAGATTTGTTCAGCTCCCAAGATCGCTCCTTGTGTGCATGTATCCCTCCAACCCTGCACCCCCCCTCCACCTTTCCCTTATCGCCCAACAAAGGCGGTGGATGCTGTATTTTCAGCTGCAAAACCTCCTGTAACGTTACCCCCACATCCACCATCCTGATTGTTGTAGTTGTAAGTACGCTGAGTGGAGTCTGCCAAAAGCTACATACATAGAGAGAGACAGAGAGAGAGAGAGAGAGACGCCTGTCAATGCTGCTTCCCCACAACCACTAACTAAAGATTAGGCACCGCTCTGAGCTGGGGGGGATTTCAACAAGACACCTTTTACCTTGATGCGTGGTGGTGGGGGTTTAGGTGAGGGTGACGGTGGAGAAGAAATGACACAAAAAGAAATATAATCTGCATCTATTCATCATTAAAGAACAGCGTGGAAAGTTGTGGATGCGGATTCTTCATTGATACCTTGCCAATGTAGGATGTATAATTGAAGTCTGGGGTTTTTCAAAAGGGATGCGCATAGGGGGGAAGTTATAATACCCAGGTGGAATGAAAGGATGTGTGTTATGTCTGCCAAAACACTCTAGCCAGTGCTTTAGGTCTCTTAAGGAGCCGAGCACAGAGAGCAGACAATGCTATTTTGCAGTTCTTTGTTGACTTCGCTCATCCAGACAGACCTGCAATACAGATACAAGAGCAATGAGAAAGGAGAAAACACATTGGCTAGGATGTATCAAATGTGCAGAGCAGGGTCAACTTGGACATGTATACACTATATTGCCCAATAAGTCTGTGGCTTGCATTTTTTTGCATGTTTTTACGCTCCTTTACCACCTTATAAAGTCATTTTCATTGTCAGTGGACATGCACATGTTCAAGAGATTTACAGGAAATGACTCAATGAGGAGGAAATCTGAAAGACAAGAGCTGATACATGTGCACATGATTTGTTGTTATGCACATATGTCATCTAATAACGTAATCCAGAAGAGCGGAACAGGTGGTCCTGGCCATTTGGAAGAGGAAACATTGTTGCACAAGTTGTTTGACTTTTTCCATTCTATTTCTGATTCGTACTAAAAGTGCATTTTCCTGCAATCAGTGATGTGTAATTTTGAACAGAACTCTGAGATTATTAAGAAGCGTCCCACTAGTAACAACAGGTGTCAGCCAGAACTGAAATCTTAAACATAACATGCATTTCTTTCTGCTACAGCAAGCAAGCAAAACACATGTATTAATTGTTCCTGAGTAATATGATTAGTATTGTCATTTTTCTTTTCATGACATTAATATGTTGCAGTCATTGTGACAGCTGGGTTCTCTGCATTTGTGTATTTCATAATGTGATGTGATATAGTTTATTTCTATCATATATTCAGTTGGCATTATATATATTTGTTTATATATTCAGAAACCAGTTGGCATTTTAAACAATATTCCTGGCTAAATAAAGTCTTTCTTTATAACTCCTCTCCTTGCTCCTCCTAAGAGTGCCTGAAAATTTTTTGATATATTTAGTATTTTTTGGTTTCATGACCCGCTTCCTGCCCTCCCCAAAATTGGAGGACTTTTTGTATAAACTTGAACACAAGAAAAATGCTGAAAACACAAACTCATCAGAAAATAGGAAAAATCAAACTGTGAAATATTGTGTAAAGTAACAAAAAACGCGTTACTTGTTATTGACTTAAAGTCAATATGAACTGCATAAAAGATTTTGAGTATGTAGACTAGAAAAGTAACAACATTAAGTCAGTGTGCAGACATGAAATGATGGATACTAATGTCCCACAATGCAGTGCACAAAGGAGTTGCTAACAGCTGCAATACATTGAAATACATTTGTTGGTGCTGGTGAAACCGCTTCAGGAACACCCAAAAGACAAAAAATTACCATTACAGTTCTGGGTAAATATTTCGCTGTCTTATTTCCTGTTAGTATAAAACAACAAAGCATGTTGATTCCTTGTATACTACTACAAAACAGTATACCAAAGATTAGTAGTACATATAAACAGGTGGCATGTAGAAATTGAAAAAAAGTGATTCTGTAATACCACTACTAACAAAACATTATCAGTTACTAGCAAGTAAGACTAGCTGTAAACTAGTTATCAGTGCTAATGTGTTTATATGTTGTTTCTGTACGTCTGCCAGCTCAGCTGTCAATCAAACATACAGCTACAAAAGCATTCTAAAGTATCTCCAAAAACCTTTTTTTCTTCATTTCAATAACAAAAACAGTTTTTACAATAGATTTAATTGCCAAATAAGGCCGTGTCTGCTGAAATCAAAACTAAAACAGGCAGTATACTTTTAATAGAGTATGGTAAGATGCTATAGATGCTTGAATGACTTCTGTTTATTTTCTACCTTCTCCCTTGTTTACATCTTCTCATTTCCTGGCAATTTTCCCTGTGTGAGATTACTCTCCACACTCAGCACGGCTGGTGGTTTCTTAGACCAAAACAAGATGTGCCGTCGACTGAATTTCAATTAATACACCTCCGGGATTTTCTTCACTTGATAGGAAGGTCTGTAAAACAAATTACTTTGGCAGCACGGTCTAAAAATAGGAGAAATGCTGAGGATGTGAGCAGGAAAACTGGGCTCAAAGAGGTTCTGAATGGTTATTTGTTTGAGATGGAATGACTTTTTGTTTCATCTGGGTTTTTTTTAGAACCCACGTAACTATCATGAATGTAATGTGACTGCACACACACACACAGAAACACACACACACACATACTACAGAAAACACAGGCCCAGTGCATATTCAGCAACACGAGGGAAGCTGGGCAGCAGCCTGCATATACACACTGTTTGTTTTGGACTCAGTGCCGTCTCATTTACACGTGTTAATTGCAGCTAATTGGTTCTAATTAGATGAACAGGAAACCCTCTGGGACCATTCATACCTTTAATTTGAAGTAAATATCATTAATTACCATATGCTAATTCCAAGCCAATTAACATTGATTAAGAGAAGAGATGCCAGCAACAAGGGGGAAAAAACTACCAACTATCAAAAATGACTAATGACTAAGCAAGAGGGGAGAGAGGAAACGTCATGTTCAATGTTACTGAGTGTGGGCGTGAATCCAGGCACAACTGGCAACCTTGGCCCCTGGTCCCGCCACCCTGCATGGGGTCACACTGTGTCCACTACCATGGCTACCATTCCTGCCATGCTCACTGTACCCAAAGTGTCTGCCATGTATCGTCTCACTGTGCCCACCATCTGCCAGTCCCACTGTTCCCATCCCGCCCGCCATACCCGCTATGGTCTCCAAGCACACCCTGCCCAGTGTACTTATAACCACCAAACCCCCACCACGATCACCATTCTCGCTGTACCCAGTGTCCCCCTACCTGCTGTATCCATCACACCTGCCATGCTTACCCCACTTGCCATACCCATCAGTATACTCAGCGTCATTACTGTGCCAAACCCAGCCTGCCCTGCTCGCCATACCTACCCTCACCGTGCTCACTGTACCTAGTGTGCGTGCTCTGTGTACACCTGCACAGGAAACATCCCCGCTGGCTCTGCAGACAGAGGGCATGTGTCTGCCAGGCGATTGAACAGGAGAGATTAGAGGGCTTACTGCTGAGAGAGGGAGGAGAGAGACAGAGGGGGATGAGGGGGACAGAGAGAGAGAGAGAGAGATGGAGTGACACAGAGGGAGGGAGACAGTGATGGCGAGGGCTAGAGAGGAATGAGAATTAGAGAGTGGAGCAACATAAAAGCAAGCAACACACAATGTGTAGGCAGCACAAGAAGTCGTGATATAACTGTAACTATATAACTGACTATGGTGGTCTACAATAAAAAATGTCATGGAGAGATGTAGAAACTGAATACAGGGAGTAGAGCTCATACGCTTAGTCGATCAATTGGTTGGGTGGTTAACAAAATTAATTGGCAAAGAGTCTTTAAAGTTAAAATACAAAAAATGTCCTGTTTCTATCTTTTCAAATGGGAATACATTCAATTCAATTCAATTCAATTTTATTTATATAGCGCCATATCATAACAAAGTTATCTCAGGGCACTCAATCACATGGAGCCGGTCGAGACCAACTTCCACACACACAAAGAC
>JAVQJL010050801.1:0-11120 GCA_036024295.1 Nannoperca obscura
CCCCCCCCCCCCCCCCCCCCCCCCCCCCCCCCCCCCCCCCCCCCCCCCGCCCCCCCCCCCCCCCCCCCCCCCCCCCCCCCCCCCAGTCAGTATGTAGTGTTGTTTAGTGTTTAATAGTTACGTTTCTAGCATTTGTCTATGATGCAGTTCTCCACAAAACGTCCACACAGAGTTTAAAAAGTGCAATATTGGTTTAAGCTAAAATGAAACTCTGCTGATTAAAACAGAAATAAAAGATTAATGGAGTTAAAGAGAAGAACATCAGGACGAACACATGACTTCGTAAAGCTTCCACAGAAGAAACAACATGAGAAATAAGTCTGTAGAGCCAGATAAGACCTCCCAGACCATCCCGTGATCCTCTGTTCAGCAGGAGCCGGTGGGAATCTGCTGCACAGACCGGTCAGTGTTCCCGCCTCGTTACCCCGAAGCATCGGGCCACGCTATCAGCATTTCATGTGCAGAATGAACCCTTTGATGCGGCCTGCTTGTACTCACGTTGGTGTGTCTACGTGACTTGGCGTAGGTGCTGATGCAGGCAGCGATGTCTTTGGACACACAGCGTTCGTGCACTGTGTACTTGCATACTGTGGGAAAACAGCGAGACAGCGGTTTGTGCAGTTCTTACAGCAGCACAGTGTGTTTTACATCACAAACCAGCCCCAAAAATGATCTTTAACATCTTACACGTATTGGCCTTGTCTCATCTTAAAGGGTAACTCTGGTATTTCATAACCTGGGCCCTACTTTACAAATGTTGTAACACAAACAGGCTGCAACGGCTACAACATAATCCTTTGGGGCACCTGCATCCACTAAAAGTGCTTGTTTTTGACACAGACAGGCTCAGCAGGAAGGGAAAAGGAAAAGTCTGCTGCTGTGATGATCTACTGGACCAATTCCAAACCTGTTGGTAACTATTAGTGAGCCCAGGTTTAAAAGTACCAGAGTTACTCTTTAATAACTGCAACTAAAAACCCATTTTGAGGTGAATTCAATAAAAACGATTATCACATTAAAGACAATAAGTGAGTACTGGCATCCAACAGTGACAATAATATCTGCCTGGAGAACTGCTCCCTGGCAGAATCCAATCAGCAATGAAATTACACATGAAAACATAGTTAATGTTTTGTCTTTTTAATGATGTGATGATGACTTTTAATTGAAAAACATTGTCTCAGAGGCACTCAGGCACAGCAAACCACTTACATGTGAGTCAGACGCAGGAATAAAACAGATAAAGATGGAGGAACAGACGGCAAGGATGGAGAGGAGAGGAAGTCAGAAGAGGAGGCAACAAGAAATGGAGACACTGAGATGTGAAGAGAGAGAGAGAGGCGAGACAGAGACGGGTGACGCAGGGACTCACTGGAGCAGCAGAGGCCCTGCTTGCGAACTCCGAGCAGCATGGTGTGGCAGTAGTTACAGTAGGCTGGTTTGTTGAAGTGCTTCAGACGCCAAACATGCTGCCCGTCCTCCTGTACATTCTGAGAGGAGACAGCGAGGACGGATGTAAACTTTTAGTGACACAGCAGCATCCACTTTCAGGGATTCTGGTGACTATTGTTGCTGCACACAGTTCAGGAAACTCTCAGATTAACAATAACTCAACTCTCAAGCAAACTATAAAATATCAAAATCAGCATAAACTGATACATTATCACATACATATATATATTTGTCTTTACAAACTAATATGACGACAGGATCGTAAAAGAGTTTTGGTTTCCACGAAGTCATCGAGTCGATGAAGAAACACCAGATCATGGTGCATTTTTCATATATATAGTATATAATCAAATTCAAGCACATTTACAACCTTGACAACATAACAGTTCAAATCAAGCATTTACACAAACCGTGTAAATGATTGTGTGACGACACACACACACACACACTAATATGTACCGTATCCATGCCCAGCAGGACCAGTAAAGGGATGGTGGTGAGGCCGCCTCGGATCCACTCCTCCAGTGTGACTGTCCCGTCTCTGTCGTAGTCGATCTCTTCCATCATCTCCTTCAGTATCTAAAAGGCACAGAGACGAACAGTTCATCACACCAGCTGTTGTGCAGAGTCAGTCAGTTACAGGCAGACTACACACACAATGTGGCAGAAGGAAGTTAAAAACAGACTGACGTGCTGCAGATAACAATAAGTGAAATGTGTTGCCTGGTGCCTCGTGTAATGCATGCTGTGGTTTTATGTAAGTAGTGTGTGTGTGTGTGTGTGTGTTGAAATGTCTTGTGGATGTGTGCCGCTATCTAATTGAATTAATAAAATGTGCCAAAAACACAAAAACCAAACATTACACCAACAACGGCGTGCAGCTAACGAACGCAGCAGGACCAGGATATAATAATGAATATAAGTATTAAGAAGCTGCAGGTCAGGCTCTCTCTGACGCTTGCATCATGTGTACGCATGTGCTTACTCAGAAAGCTGCTTCAAGCTATTTTGTGTTTGTTTTTCTACCTTCTCTGAACCAAAATCCACTCTGTGGGTGTCACTTGAGCTTTCAAGAGTAAATAGTGCCAAAGCCTCCACAGACGGGCCTGTTTACGTTGGTCTTCCTGTCTCGCTGCAGACTGTACTGCTCACCGGTCGCAGCTCTGTGGAATCCCACTCCAGATACTCCGCCACATGCACCATCTGATTGATGATGCGATCCAGCTCCTACAACAAAAAGAGAGAAGACGCATCATATTAATGGTCAACCGAGCTTCAGAGAGAGTTCAATAAAGTCAAGTACAAAGTGTAACAAAGCCTGCATGTGTACTATGTGTTCCCCTGCATACTGAACATATTCATAGAGAGTGACGGCGTGTTGATGTGATCACTTCAGCACATGGCTAATATTACACTGAGCAGAGCAATTACAAAAGGCCTCATGTAAACACAGCAGCCGTCACTGAGCTGCTGTTGTGTGCGAGAGGGCAAGAGACAAAACCCAGACCGAAACACAACAGAGGCGGAGAGAAAAGAGTCCAAAGAGACAGAGCCCACTCACCGAGCTGTCCAGGACCCCGTTGCCGTCGGTGTCGTACAGCCGGAACATGACTAGAGGGAAACGAGAGAGCAGAGATCCCATGAAGACACAAACAGATCATTAGTGGCTGTAACACTGGTTCCTGGACTCTCTCCAGATGGCCACGGGGGTTAAAGAAGCGCAGCGTGCCACTTCTGTACCGGGGCATGGGGACCAGTTAGCAGAGATTAGTCTTGTCAGCGTTGCACTGATATAACCTTAGAAAACTGAAGAAGTCAGCTGGGCACCGCGGAGCTTCAGCGTGTCACTGACCTGCCCTGTGTGGGAGGTGTAAGCCCCGTGTCCGAGGCCCCGGGGAGGGAACAGCCTCATTACTCTCGCTGTCTACCTGAGCTGACATGCTGCTGATGCCCAGCTGAGCACGACACACACACACACACACACACACACACACACAGCATCCAACAGCTGCTCCCACTCAACATCCCCCTGAGAGGCGCTGACCCTCCGCCCACGTCCCCACGTCCCTGTCACTCACACTCCAGCTTGTCCTCCGGCGTCCCCCTCTCCAGCAGGGAAAGGTAGCAGACGATGTCCTTGAGAAAGACCACCTGGGGGGACGGCAGCGGGGGGCCTTTCTGGGGCGACGGGCTCCTCCGCAGTGATAAATGCTTCTCCGAGTGGCTCCTCTCTGTTGACGTGCAGCACAAGTGTTCAGAGCTGCTCACGGCGTGATTTCCTCCGCAGGAAATCATGGAATTGATCAAGTGAATGACACTAAGTTACATCAAGTGTTGGTTTGACAGTTGTTAGAGAACTATGATCCCAATAAAACAGGTAGAGACACAACAGAGCAGTGGAGAGCAGGTGTAAACTCTGTCAACAGTACAGACAGAGGTGTGCCACATGGCCAAAACAACATGACGTCATGTGACACGGAGGACCAATCAGAAAGGTCTAAAAAATACACAAAACATTGTAATGCATTCACATGGCATTTTAACATAAAGCACACTCCAATCTAGATTTTAAATCTTTTAAATGTAGTTATATGTACAGATAGATAAATAAATAGATGATGTAGATGAAAAAAAGCCCTTTTCTCCTTATTTATGTTGTTATTTATGGGATTGTCTTGTATTATCTACCAATACTAACTTGTTTAACGGTACTTATATATTTCCATTTTATTCTTTTACCTAATGTTGTTATTGTTTATTTCATTCCTTGGCAACACATGAAGCCTGTTGACTTGAATTGATTCTGCGGTTTGTATTCTGTTAACTTAGATTTGCAAATTCAACCTAACAATTAAATAAACAATAGAAATCATATTACATATTATCACGGAGCTGGAATCCTGAACCCAGGTCACGTGACAACAATCAAACCATCTCAATGACATCTGAGCAGCGGCCCTCACTGAAGAAGACCAGGAGATGTGGCTTAAAGCCTTTAAACCACCAAGTAAGTGGAGACGCTGCTTCTTCCAAAACCAAGAAAAGAGCTCGAGAAACGCTCATTTCTAAGATTAAGAACCTTTTGTCAACTTTCTATTTTCTATTTCTGTGTAAACCTTCTTGGCAATAAAGTGTAGCTGACCTCACCTGGTGAAAGTTTGGGGGACACTGGGGACCTGGCAGGACCAGCATTGGGGGTCAGGGCGTTGCTGCTGGCCTCTGAGGTTTTGACTTGGGCGCAGGGCGATCGGTGGGGCCCCCCAGGCGTGTGGGCCCCCGTCCCTGAACGCTGCGAGGAGGAGCGGGAGGAACACGGGGATGCCGTGGCTCCTGAGCCGGTGGTGCTCATCACACTGGAGTGCTCTGGTGTGTGTCGGCCCATCGCAGACAGGATGCTCTTCCCATTCATCCCTGCTGGTGGGGACGCCGAACGAGACGGAGGGGACGAATGAATTGATCAGAAATGATAGAAACAGTGCAGGATGAGGGGAGCTGGGTAATTACAGAGTGCTGCAGGAATGAGTCCTAAAACCCGGAAATGAGTTAGCATGTTAGCGCCTCTGGTTCCCTCGTCTGCAAGTCAGTGGGGTTTTGGTTCGATGCCTAAAATAAGGTCTGTGGTTAACACAAGCTTTTTGTTCTGCGCCAGTAAAAACCCGCAGTAAAAACAGTCAAAACAACAAAGCGTCTGCAAAAAGGCGGTTGCTAACAAGCAGCTAAATGTCACCCACACAGAACACAGAAACTCATCTCCTCACTCGTCTGCCTTCACAGCCTTGTTGGGTTTCTATTGAAAACTATTTAAACTCCAACTTTCCCAAAGGCTTCTGTAGAAGAGGTGAAGTCATGTGACCGTGGTGTAGTTCATTTATAGCCTAACGTTAGCTTGTTACTTCTGGAGATTGCATTAAGTTGAAGATGATCTTGCTGAACAAAACCAGTAAGTATCCTAAACTTTTGGGAAAATCCCATTGGCTTTTTGTGAAGGGAACCAGGAACCTTGGCCTACAAAAAGACTTCATCCCTGCAGCGCTCTACAAGGAGAACAAGATGAAGAAATACTGTAGAAATACCGTAAAACTTCACAACAACAATCCAGATACAAAATACTCAGGATGCACAGAGGGACAGGAAGCAGATCAAATTACAACAGTGCTTTAAAACCGCTCACAAATACCGCTCACAAAGCATCAGGTCATCCACTGATCCACAGGCAAAATACCATGAACTCACATCAACACAAGCGCACACTGCACACGGGGCAGGAGGTTATAGCCAGCAGGACTCATTAAGGTCCCGTTCAGATGACATCACCCGTATGATCTGGGCAGCTCGGCCTGCTCTGGTACCTGTAATGGGGGCACAGGCCACTTCGGTCTGAATAGAGATGCCTGCGTCAATGGAGCGGGCTTCTGCGGTCGCACATTGTTTTCGAGGAAAGAGAAGACATTCACATGAGTGAACATCAGAGAAGAAAGAGAACTCTTTACGTTCTGTACATTTAGCATCTAGGAACACATGATGTTTACAGAAACTCATCAGAGACGAGCTGAAGTGTGTCGCAATAAAAGCCCTATTTCTGGATCCTGTGTCAAGAGCTAAAAGCTAATATTTCTAATATTATATCAGTGGACATAATAGAGGCCTCTATTATATGTTTAGCCGCAGGAGAGGGTGATTGAACAGAGATATTACATACTATGTTACATTTATTACAGTAAAAAACAGTCTCTGTAGATGTCACGGCAGCATTTCTATATAAAATATATCTAACTGGAAGATACTAAAGGATCAGTGCTGCGACCAGCTCCATCCAGACTGGTGCATGTCAGGATTCTTCACCACCAGGTGTCAGTGCAGGCTCCCTGTGAGAACCTAAACACACTGAAGCAGCAGCAGAGTCCACTCCAACCCCTGGACCTCACAAGAAAACATTATATGCAGTATGTCACTTGTATTTGGGCTTCCTGACATATTCTTGCTCTTTACCATCGCTCGTGAAGAGTCCAGCAGCGGCGACGTGAGCAACATTGCTGACATACCTGCCTTCTCTAGAATTATATTAATGTCCATTTTCTGTATTTTTCATGCCATTTTACGCACAAAACAATTCATCAACTAATTGAGAAAGTAATTGTCAAAATTATTTAGTCACTAATTCCAATAATTAGCTGATGGGCTGAAACGTAGCATTACAGGTATCCTGTGGAGTTATTTCAGTAGTGGGTCCTGGTGTTGTCCTTTCAAACTGTTCCACTGATGTACAGGTGGTGCGAACGAAGGCCGGGAAGAAGAAGACAATGGCAGTGTTTTATGAGGAAGGAAATGCATTAATGGCATTTGTTAGAACGTTTTAGAGGACACAAACAACCACCTGCACGAGGCCGCATCAAGGGAAAGACCACTTTACTGCCATTTCTGCATATATAAGTTAATTCAGTGAAGATAGAGTAGCAGGGTGTCACCCAAAGTGACATGCTGTCACTCACATTTAGACTGTCTACACTTGTTGTCTCTTTGTTTCTACAAGCAGTACACCACAGAAATAGATTTGTAGTTCAACAGTCCATCTGTCTCCTCAGCTGCTCTGCAGTGAGGAGCAGACAGGCAGGAAGCAGTGCCAGGGCCCACGCAGCACTCACATGGAAGGACTTTACATTTCACAAGTGGCCTACAACACCTGAAGACTTCTGTCTTCTGCTCTGGTCAGTGTGACCAGTGGTCAGGCAGGTCTTTGCTGAAAAAGCATATCCATGTGTCAGTGGTCATGCTGCATGTTTTGTGATATTTTTGCAGCACAGAGAGTTCTGCAAAGAGACAACGTGACCAGCACTGTCGTGCGTTTCCCCTTGAATCTTCTGTTGGGGTTTCTGTAGGTGTTTTCACTGGGCGTTGACACTGAGGTAACCTCAAAGACAGACAGGAAAAGGTGCAAAGACTACAGCTGATGCCAACTTTACTGCTGCAACCGTGGCTAACGCATATGATCTGCAAGAGAGCAAGTAAGTAGTCCGTAATCTTTGTTCTTTACCCCCTGAAATATTGCAGAAAAGCTCAAATAAATGGTCAGTTTTGCTTTGCTTTGATCTGGCACTAAAGCAGCTGCAGTTAAATCACTGGTTCAGTCTGAATAGGCAGACGACTCTCACTAGCTGATTGCTCTTGCTGCTGATTCAACATGCGTCCACGAGAGTCGAGCAGTGCCAGCAATGCTAGAAACTACAGGTGATGAAAGGCCATCCATGTCTGATCAGCCATCATCACATCGACACAGCAGAAAGGGTTCACCATGACATGGAAATCCTGGATAAGGATACAAGTGTTGGAATTGATCCATTATATCCCAACAGAGATGAACTTTTCTGTTAAGATCTTTATTGTGTAACCGGAAACACCGTCGTCTTCCTGCAACAACTCCGCCTCTCGCAAGAGTTCTGTTTGTGGTTACACAAAAAGGATCTCACTCTTGATCTAAAGTGGTCTGTCTCTGCAGGGATCCATCCCATAATGTTGTCAGACACTTTAAATAACAGTCTGAGCCAGAGTCAGGGGCAAAAACAGGCACCTTTGACAGGTGGAGTTGCTCCAAAGGAATATGTTACAGACGTTGCAGCTGGTTTCGTGGCTGCCGGCTGAGACCGTCTACTGGACCAGTTCCAAACCTTTTTGTACCTATTAGTCCTTTCGACTAATGGGGCCCAGATTTATAATATAACAAAATTACCCTTTAAGACACTCTTATAAAAAACGGCATGTCATTGTTTTAGAAAATTGGTCTTCTGGCAAAGAGCCCAGGTTCTTCTACTTTTATCACTGTGCCTATTGATCTCATTTTGTGGTGGGAAGGTTTTTAGCTCCCTTGTGTCAGATTGTGTTCAATATCCAGACATTTTTTCACTCCGTGTTCTGGAGTACAGTACATTATTTTAAAGGAAAGACCTGCCAGCTGTACACTGGATCATTGCTGTGTTGTATCATTCTGTGAAAGCAGAAAAACTGAAATGCGCTTATACATAAAAAGTCATGCATTATAACTTTGTATAGGATGTAATCGGTGGTGTTAAAAGATGCAACTATACAAAGACAAACAGCCTACCCAGTAAGCTTGTTCCCGCACGAGACTGATCAGGCGAGCAGCCTCCCGTCTTGCTCTTGAAGGAGGTGAAGAGGTGCTGACACAGCTCTTCTGGGATGTCATTCTCCAGGTAAGTGGCCATGAAGAGCTGGAAGCCCTCATAGTCAATGGGCTGCATGGGAAAGTAAAGAGAAAATGGGTTAACGTGTGAGGGGCACGTGTGAATGAAGTCTACACCAACCACGGATGGACAATTAGTTTTTTACAACAATGAAAAAAGAGAGAAATGTGATGGACTTTTCGATTAAAGTCGATCTGCCCTGCAATGACATGCCAGTGAAAACATTCTACATAGATTTTATAGAAAGGCTTTAAAGCTCAGTAAAATGTCCACCACAGAAGGATCTCATTAAGGTTAGCGAGAGCAGAATGGAGGCGCTGGAAGCTGCATCCAGATAAAATCCTCGGTGTTTGGAGGCCTGATGGCTTAAAAACCAAAGAAAACAATGTAAAGAAACCAATACAGACATCAAAACATGAGATGTAATGCTGCTTCCATTTCCTCCCACAGCCATGTGGTGGGTGCATAGCAGCACTGAACTCAACCCAACGACCCCATGAACTTTGGCCTTTCCCCCCTCTGGCGGGGTGACAGACCATCTGCAGCGGATAAGGCGGGGGGGGGGGGGTTATGTCATGTTAGTGGACAGAATGTGCATGCAGTCTGCTGACACAGACACCACACAGCATGCAGAGCCCGCCGGGCTGAGGCTTACTTGGTTGAGAACGTCTTGCTTCTGTTTAACAGTGAAGAGGAGAAGGAGGAAGGAAGGGAGGAAGGAAGGAAGGAGGAAAGAGTGAGTAGAAGAAGAGAAGGGGTTAGCTACTTTGTGTGAGGTCAGATCTTGGAAGGTGGTGGTGATTAGACGACAGTTCGTCATCTCTGCAGGGACTGTTTGGTTCTTACTGTGCTGCTCACACAAACATAGCCTGAGCTGAAACTCTTGACCACACGCTCTGATTCCAAATGAAAGGGGATCAATCGAATAAGCACAAGTTCGATGCAGTCGTACAGGCTCGGTCTCGATACTTAATAACATGCAGTCTTTTTGTTTGATATCTGAAATGTCTTTGCGCATTTTCAATCCGTTGTTAGCGCAGTTAGCACGAATTAGCTAACTTGCTTGTTTACTATATTAAGTGAACATCTCGACGAACCCCGTTCCAAACGTGTTGTATGAAAAAAAACTAATAAGTCACATTTTTGTATTGAACAGTCAGTCGTGCAGCCAACAACATTAATGATGTTTGGATCCCATTAAGGTGAAACAGATCCAGGGTCCTGGTGTTGCTCACTGACTCGCCTAAAGCAAACAGAGCCGTTGTTAAAGCTCAAGAGAAGCCTGCTGGACAGAAACTCTGCTGCTGAGCAATAAGTGAAGTGAAAGCTGCCTGCTGACAGGGAAGCACATGCAGAAACGGGGCCGGTCCTGCACTGCTGTAGGGCCCCCAGCAGGATTTGGGGTTTTGGGCCGAACCAACTTGTGTATTGTAAATATTAGTTAAACACTATGAAGGCTCCTCCTCGGGGCCCTTCTGTCAGATCTGGTTAACGTTTGATGCAGATTTTAGTGTCGTGTTCTCGTTGGAAAGAACTGAATCTCACCTGCCTTCAGGTGAAAGACGTCCGAATGTAGAAAAGATCTGATGCAAACTCAAATCTGATGCCCGTTCTGTATAAGTTCCCAGAGGAAGTGATCACATTCAAGCTGCAACTAATGATTATATTTTTATTTTCAATTAATCAATTAAAAATGTCAAAAATAAGTGAAAGAATTCCCATCAAAACTTCCAAAACCCACACGGACCTCTTCAAATGTCTTGTTTTCATTCAAAACCCAAAGATGTTTAGTTTACAATGATATACGACAAAGAAAAGTAGTAAATCCTCTCATTTAAGAAGCTAAAACCCGGAGAATGTTTGCTTGAAGAAATGTCTGAAACTATCGATTATATACACAGTTGCTGATTCTCTTTCTTGACTCTCATTCATTTCAGCTCCAGTTCGTTGTATGTGCTCAAGACTTCATCTCCGGTGAATGCAAATAAACATAGCAAACATAATGAGGCTGTAGTGTGAGCAAACTAAAGCTCTGACCTTCCCTGGAACATTCGGTTCACACCAAAATAGGACAAAGTAAAGCCGATCTCTTCTGCACGTCAAGACTTAGTGGAAATATGCTTCTAATGTGCTTCTGTTGGGCTTGAAGCTGCTCACGGAGGAGCACCGTGATGAAGATCCTCCCTCAGCTCCGCAGTGTTGACCTAACCCTGAGAGCTCCCGAGGCCGGCCAGGCGTTATTATTACATTTCACTCTCCTCTCCTTATTTGGCCAAACAAACCCACGAGGGTTTAATTTGCTGTGTGTCGTCAGACCAATGTGCACACACACACACACACTGCACTACAGATAAACTACGAGTGTCATGATACAAAAATCTGTTTTCATATTTTGATGGATTGCCTTGAATGTAAGTACACCCAGATGCAGTCGTGGAGCTTCTCATCCCTCTGGATGTTTACCCCATGTTT
>JAVQJL010050805.1:0-14876 GCA_036024295.1 Nannoperca obscura
CCCCCCCCCCCCCCCCCCCCCCCCCCCCCCCCCCCCCCCCCCCCCCCCCCCCCCCCCCCCCCCCCCCCCCCCCCCCCCCCCCCCCCCCCCCCCCAACAAATGTCGTGTGGGAAATCCAATCGAGGTTCGAGAACATCTCCATTTGAGATTAAAATACCGGCATATAATAAGATAATAAACCATTGTGGTAAAAGAAGCAGTCCAGTAAACACTCTGTAAACTGCATACTGTTCGGGCCCCAGCGTGCATTATGAGATATCATGCATGTTGTAGTGACTAAAAGCAAAGGGCGAGCCTGAATTACACTGAAGTGATTTGGGTTGAGAACCATTGGGGTAACATGGTGAGATGAGGTATGTGTGCAATGCAACGTTAGACAAATGCATCTGGGTATATGCAAAACCAACCGTGGACACATCGCAGGGCGGTGAGATTTATTGGCACAATACAAACACAGTATAGGCTAGCTTATTGTCAAACTGGGGGCAAAGGTATGCGCCAGTGGACCTTTCTTTTCTACGTGACTGAAACTTGATATTTATCATGTGACTTATAAGAAGAAGAAGAGGGGAAAAAAACATGCAAACTGCTGAAACCAAACGCTCCGTTTCTGAATTTATATTTACCATTAAACGGCCACGCAACTGGAAAGCTCCTTGAACTCGCCATTCTGATTGTCATTTTTACGCACACTTCTGGCAAAATGCACGATGATTTGTTTCATGTCAAACCGAAGAATATCACTGACTACACTAGCAGAGTCCATAAAGGACATACGACCACTGACATGAGGGCTGGACAGTTGCATGTTTATTCGGCACATTTAGAGTTTAGCACGACTTCTATGCAAGTTGATATTGGCACTTTAACACAGTAAAAACGCACTGACTAAGCAATAACAGAGTAAAAATATCTGATTACATTTAAATAGCTTTCTTAATGTGATGACACAGGTATTGAACGCCTACACGTCGCTGGGCTAACATATGAATTCCAGCCTGCTAGAGACAACTTTAAAAATAAAAAAATAAAAAGAATTAAACAGAAATTTTCCGTACCTGGAAAAGGTGATTTCCAAAGATGGGTTGACTGCGTTTGCTCCTTGGAGCAGTACACCTGCCCATCCCAGCCATTGGAGAGAGCCCAGTGCTGGTAGCCCTCCATGGGGATCAAGGCGTCGTGCCGGGGTTCAGGGTGGGCACTGATACTGGGCACCACCGACACGTCGAGGTATCCAGGAACAGCCTGATATGAGCTGGCGAAACTCGGGTAGAAGGCAAACTCTTTCGCCCTGGTAGACAGTTCTTCCGTGGGCAGCGCCGTGCTGGGCTCGGCATATTTCTCTGCGGGATGGTAGGAGCAAGGCTTCTGCTGCAAGTTCACGTTGTGCGAATGGGACAACCTACACCCGTAATATGGGTTTCCAAAGGGATAGCCGTAGCTCAAAGACGCACTGGATGATGTTTGAGGAGCGGGACACTGCCGGCCGGTGTCCGGAGAGGAAATATCCGAGTAGACGGAGCCCTGGTGGGTCGCTATGGTGCCAGAGTGTCGTCCCAGCGCGGGGTGCGACATCAGGTCCCTGCAGTGGGTCGCAGGGCAATTACCGCTCAGTCCCTCCATTGTTTGGCTTTTATTCTGGTTGCTTTCATTCGGGCTTTTTTCATAAACGTACATCAAGGTGTCCGCCCAGCGTGGATGCAGAACCAGCGAAGTCGTCATATCAGGGGCTGCCGATGCTTTTTAAAAGTCGACTACTCCAAGACGGACACCTCATTTCCAACTACATTTTACACCACGCGCATGCGCACTCGGGGCCCTCGTGTGTCCACTTCATTAAGAATCTGGCACGTGATACGCTAACAAGTCCTACGAGATTGGGCTTGCGAGTTGGGGCAGAGCAGCCCTTTAAAGACCCACTGCCTCACATGTCACAGCTTTTTCCTGCAGAATACCGAGTCATATCATTGGCTTAAATCACTAAGACCCACACCCTTAAAGGGGAGTTTGGAGACTTTTAAGATTGGGGCAAACGAAAAAAACCTGTGAAATTTGGCCGACTATACTAAGACAGCCAGATAATATAATAGCCTATGATACATATCACAGTTGCTACATGGGAAATAAAAATGTATGTAGTTCCAACTAAATCTACATCTAATCTTTCGACTTGCTTCCTGGTGCATTGGTGCGCAAACGCTGCGTTTCACTTAGTGGAGGAGATGTGTTGCGGCAGAGATTTACTTTTTACTATTAAATGTAATAAATAGAAAATGCTTTAAGCTGATCTGTGGTCAATTTAATGTCTGTCGTGTGTAACAAAATATTATACGCATTAAAATAATACAGAGCTGTCAAAGCAAATGTGTATGTGCAAACCGTCCAATCTTATCAAGACTCCTTTTTTTGAAGGACGCATTTCCTTTAAAGCCTTATATAACTGCCACTGAGTCACCTATTAACATGCTGAGATGAGATTCTGTGACCAAACCTAGATGTGGAGTACTACTGATCCAGCAGGGCACAATAATGATGTTAACTAATAATGTTGCCTTCCAGAAGTTGATATTGTGAAGCCTAAATATAGCAAAGTCTAACTTTTCTTTTTGCATGAAGTGATTCGTTTTTATTTAATCAGTCATGTAAAATAAAATAACTTTATATCTACAGGGTGTGTGTGTGTGTGTGTGTGTGTGTGTGTGTGTGTGTTTGTGATATGCAGAACTAGTCTTAGAAATTAGCTAAGTTGAATGTGTTGAATGAGTGTCGTTCTGCAGTAACAGCCACAGGACGAGGTGAAAGCTGTATTTCCAGGTAAGATGCCGCCATTGCTCACATTTCAGTAAACAGTGTACCCTTTAAATTTGGTGATATGATTACAGTAATCAGCTAGATTGAAAAATAGGCGCCTTTAGTTGGTATACAACTATTTCACAATGTGTTGTGGCAAAGATACGCTCGATCGTAATAGTCTCGGTCAGGCCCAAAAGCTTTTTCAGCGATAACGTGCCCGTTCCAGATGACCATTACACGGATTCATGTGATGTTTCAGTTTCACCAGGCTGTTCTTTCATGCCAAACGAGCTGACACTGACGCTTCCAGGCGAAAATAAGAACAAGGGGTCGCTTTCAGACGCACTGTGTGCAGGCTACAGACCTTAATTAGATACTCTGGTAGAAATGCAGACCTATTTCCCCCCAGGAGCTCTTCCGACAGTATTGTACACGCGTCCTCCTTTAGATTTGCACGACGGTCAACTGGCTAAAGCTCTTTTTCAAAATCCAAAACGTCTTTTTTAGTCCGTCTCGTCACGATTTCGCCACAGGGGCCACGCTAATCTTCTGTGTATCAATTCCAGTTTATCATATGTGCTGCCTGGGCGACCACCAGGCCCTATAATCACAACAGTTGCGCAAATCCTCTAATCCTCTGCTCTGCGGCACTTTCTTAAAAAAAAAAAAATTAAAGCTCGACTGTATTTTTGAGTTTGAAATATTACCAATGGGATAGGCTCGCAAAGTATCCATAAAATAGGATTGTGATGCCCATGCCATGAGTCACTCATAAAGCAGGCTACAAAGCTGCTCTATTCGAAGGGTGCCTAGTTTATCAACATTTTGGGGCTGCTGAGTTGCCCTGGGAATAATCTGGCCACCGTTGTGTATTTGTATACTAAGGAAGCTAGACCCCTGCCCTTTCCTCGGACAGAGACTAAAGTTCTTTTGTTTCAAGGAAATTACTACTACGAAGGGCTCATGCAACGGCAGCTGCACGGAAGTCCAAGGTCAAGGTAAAAAAACGCAGACAAACAGGGTCGTAATCAGAGTCTAGACAGACAAGAATGAACTTCACACTAGAGTATGCATGCAAACTAGCTGTTATTTAGAGACCCTTACTCTAAAATATTTGCTGTGTGTGAAGACGGCGACGAGTCCAAATACTCCCTTGTGTCTTTATTTAAAAGGATCAGGGATTTGACAGCTTTTGCGCTGCAGGAAACCGGCTCCTTCCAATCTAACATATTTTCCATGAAAGCTCAGACTTAAGGAGAGTTTATAAATGATAGGCATGTTGTTATTAGTTCGGTGCATTTTTAAACTTCCACATGATCTCCAAATGTCTGCAGGCTATGGTAATAGTGTCGCCCAGAGGAATACACGGATGATCTAGAGGCAAAGTCTGAGATAATAGTTGAAGTTGTTAATTTGATCAAGTTACACTTTATGTTGCAATAACTGTAAATCACACGTTAAGTCCGTCTGTGGTTTCCTGCAATACTGAGGCTGAAAATATGGATTTTTAAAATATTCAAATAATTAGTGATTGAAGAAAAAGAAAAAACAGCATAACAAAGTAAAATCGTATATCCATGGACAACTATAAAATGCATAAAGCAAGCTTTTAATTTTATTTTTGAACCTTTGCAAGAACTAATACAATTATTATACAGTTGTTGAGAGAGCAAATAAATGTTTAGACTAATATTAAATATTTAAGCGTCTGGCGCATTTCCACTACAGCAAATTATGCAGTGCCCCGCAGACACCAGCAGCCCACTCTTAAACCACGTGCATGCCAACCGCGATGCGTTGGAGCCTGTATCTAATGCACGCCCTGCAAAAAAAAAAGAAAAAGAAAAAAAAGAACTGAAAGTGATTTCTAAAAATATATGAAACTTTAAATGTTAACTTTTGCTTTTATCGTCTTTCATCGACGGTGGACAGCTTGTAGACACACAGGTGGATTCTTAATGGTGGAACAATGAGGTTTTTCCAAGTTACGCATGCTCCAAGTTTCACAATGCATGACTGTTTTATATTTATTGTTACCACCAAGACTACCTTTCAGTGTGATAGTTAGAAATAAACAATGTAACCACAAATATACACTATTTAAGGCAGCCAATTGACATGAAAGATTATATTTTCCAACCCATAATCCAACCTAACGTTGTACTTTATGCGGCGGGATGCTATTGGATATTGCCTGTGTATCCCATGTACATTTGTACATCTTAAATTAGTTACGAAGAGCAGACAGAAACGGAAGTAATCCGCTGGTTTTAAATGTTCACCATGGACTTTAGGCTATTACAATTTCTACATCTCGACCAGCAATAAGTAGCCATGGGCAAAAGGACACACTGCGGATCAATAATAGTCGTGACTGTCAGTATTATTTAACTAAATTTCAAAAGCCAAAACTAAATTCCAACAGCCTACTGCTAAAATGCTAAACCTGTGTGTATGTGGCGTGATTGATACAACGAAGTGTCATCACAGACTAAAAGCATTTACATGAATAGAATATTAAATCTGCTGCTGCGTCAGTTTGAGTGCATTTGAAGTGTTTTACACTTCAGGGTGCCTGGTTCATTAGCACCCTGCATACTTGTGGTGGAACTTCCGCTTGTAGGCTACAAATATTTGTCGATTTCAAAATATATTTATTAAAAAGCGTTAAAAAAAAAACAATCTGCCAGGATGAGTGGAGCATTTTTTTTCCCTCCGCGGTTTCAACTTATTTCAGGAACAGTTAATAGAAACCACCGTCAATATCTTGACAAGCAGCCATGATGTGTTGCTGTAAATATCTTGACAACCAGACATAATGTCCTTCCAGACAGGCCTTGTCAGACGGAGAGAGTGCCCGTCTGATGCGGAGGTTTGTGGGGGAGGGGAGAGCATCCATTGCCATACAAATGCTGCCTACCTGCGGCTTCCGCTCGCAGGAACGGACTGCGTGTGCACACCACCGAGCCAGTGGAGCTTCTGCAAGCAGAACATGCCCTTATACATAGAGAACGTGCAGCATGTGCTATTTTGATCCCGCTGCACTGCAATGCTGTAACCTATAATCCCCTATTTCAAAATCGAATCCCTCTTATTTGAATAACAATGACACAGAAACCAAAAACTCCAATGGAAACAAGTGAAACGATCACGTGTCAGTTTTCCTTGCCTTCATTAGTAAAAAAAAAAAAACTATTGGCCACATTTTTGCAGTGCAGTTCTTCCATGAAAATGACTTTGTGACAGTTGATTTCTGAGTATCTTTCATATATGTATCAATAGGTTACATGCCGAAACAAACCCAGTACTATTACTTCTCAAACATTGGCTCACCGGCCTTGAGAGTGATGCAAATCCCTCCGCATACATGGTCTTTGAAGAGGACGATGGAGCGATCCAAGAATGTGTTGACAGCTTGCAGGTAGAGCCTGCGCCGTGCATGCTGAAATCAGGTTGCGTTTATGTTTACGAGGTTCCAGCCAGCTTCAGACTTCGCTTTGAGATCAAACCACTTTTATAATCAAAAGTAAAACCAAGGGACGATTCCACTGCACAGTGGACTAATGTCACCCCAAACAACCAAACAGATTCTCTCCCTACAGCAGCATAAAGGCTAATAGTATAGTACAGCATTCTCAAAAGGAGGATTCGAATTAGATTTTAATGAATGAACACGTCAAACTCAATAGAATCAAATCTGGACCCATTCAGTGCCTTAACTAATTGAATGATCTGACCATAGTGCATACATAAATCTCACAGTAAATCAAGACTGATATTCATTTGGAAGTTGCGCGTGAGAGTCACGAGTGCCTGGCCTGGCGTATTACATATATTTTGATTTAAGGAGTTACGTAAGTGCACCATTTTCCTCTGCAAGATAGTGCATTTTCGCTTCCTTTAGTAATTTATATTGCTTTATGTTACCAGTGTGCATATCTAGTCTCTCTCCCTGAGTGTGTGTGTGTGTGTGACTGTGACTGTGAGTGAGTGTGGCAGAGAGCTGTTTTTCAGCAGGCAGTAGAGCAGAGCAGTCCACTGTCATGAAAACATTCCTACAAAACTAAAACAGCATCTCAATCTGGTGTTTTCCCGTTCAGGCTGGCTTTAATTTACGATCAAAAATGTTCATAATCGTAAAAAGCCAAGACCACTGAACTTCTATGCCAACAGCCAGGACACAGGCAGGAATGAGATTTTGTACACACACACACACACACACACACACACACAAATGCTAACACGTGGTCTAAAATGTTTAACTGGGGCAGTGCAGTCTTGGTACGTGATAAACCGACTGAAATGGCCAAACTACTGAGGGGGGCATTTAAACACGAGCGTTGTTTTCCAGTTCACCTCGCACCAAGATTCCCCAAAAACTCCCAGTTGTCATATTTCTCAGGGATATTGCTGCATCTAGTCCGACACTAGCACGCAACATGTGTGACGTCTATCGAACATAACACTACGGAGCAGCCGCCTTCAGAAAAATAGATCCACGACAACACCGTAAGCTGGTGTCGGCGATAGGAAGCCGTGTTTGCCAAGCAAACCGAAATGAGCTTAAGTATTCGTGAAACGACATACAGTAAATAGAGGACACAAAAGTGTCGAGTTTAGGCCATGAGGGGGGGGGGGGGTTAGACTCACGTTACCCACCAACACCTTCTTATATATGTGAATCAGAATCTTCTTAATCTTTACGAAGTTAACAGATGTAACAGCACATCTATGAAAGCAGAGGCTGTCAAATCAGGGCTTAATTCTTCTCTGGAAGTAGGTTTCTGTTCATGATGGTCAATGATAGTCACCACGAGGTAAATCTATATGTTTATGTATCACTAGATAGATAGATATCGCTACATAGAAATATATATATATATAGAAAGAGTTTGTTTTTAGGCTGTTGAAAAGCCATGCATGAAAACGACTAGCTACACTCCAGTTTAGGCCTAATTTACTTCGGATTTGACTCGTTTAACCTCATCCAGTGCAGGTAGACTAGCAGAGGAGGACTGTGGGTGAACCGCAACATAAAAGCAGGCCAGACGGATCCGCGTCCAGAGGACACGGCGCAGGCTTCACAGCCTCTTTATTTAGTGGACTTATCATATTGTATTCAAATGTCACAGGCTCATTAGGCGTACTCGGGAATGAATAATACGGGGTTGTTGTTTTAAAAAGAAAAGAAAAAGAAAAAATTAGAGTACGATTTTGCCCTTCATGTATGCAAAAGTGTCGCTTCACGAGAAACGCCTTTGAGCTGCAATTAAATTAGTCAGGAATAACAGCGCCAGTGTGTTGGCGAGCGACTAAGCCTAAAAAATGTGCACAATGTGGCGCAATTTAGAAAACAGGCGACATGAGCGTGATCACACGAACACAGCAGTATAGTCTGCAACTTCCCACAAAGTGCATCTTTGTATCCTAAAGCGGACGACGTGGGAAACGCGCGGCGCCGTCAGATAATACGCGTCTGTTTGACGCAAAGCGTAAAAGTTAAAATGTTTTTCATTCAACTTTTGGACAGAAAGTAGTTTATTAAGATATATACCAAGTTAATGTCTCGTCATGGATGCGGGCCTAAGCTCGCCCTGTCGTATCCTAATGTGATTCATAAACAAATGGGCTGTTTTAAAATGTGCCCAGAGCTTTGGTTTATCCCGGACTATGGTAAACCCTGCAGGAGTCGATTCTAAATGTCCCCGCTGCAGTCCAGAGAGGAAACCGACGAGAGGACGCAGACGAGATAAATCCCCAGCTGGACGCGTCTTGTCGGAAGTCCAAGTTCAAGTTAAGAGAGGCGGTCGCTCCATCCGTCCAGACAGCAAAACAAAAGACGCACACGTTCATCATTAATCATCTCACTCCTTCTCCCAGAGAATAAAGCACTTTCAACTTTCTTGGCACATTTCAGACTACACGCAGGGGTAGCCAGAGGCATCGAGCACGTGTACAGGTGCATTTTAAAAGATGAAATTTTGATTGAGTTTCTTCTACAAATATAGGGTTTGAAAATATGAAGTTCTTAATGGCCTAACATGCCAATTTTGAGCGAGATCATCATTAGTAAATTGATCAGAGCGGACCATTTAGACACTCCTGTGATTTAAAAAAAAAAAAGAAAAAAAAAGTTACTTCGTTTCCAGTCGGCAGCTTTAGAGGAAGTGTGTTTGGTCCTGCAGCGCGACAGGAAACGGAATCTCTTGCAAATGGGAATCTGTATCAAAAGAATCTTCTACGGGAGTGTCTTCCCAACTCTTGAGGCTGGCGTTACAGGACCAATATTCCCGCGCCATTTACATTCACGTTAACGTGCATCGCAGCCCCTCACACCACGCGAGCTTTCCAAAATGTCCCCATATAGAAAATGTGTCAAAATGCTGACGGAGTTCCGTGGACGCACGCCGTGAATGTCTCAGAGCTTAACACGCCGCTACATCGTCCGCCGAGGACGTGTTTTGCCAAAACTGTTCATCGACGCAAGCAATTGTTAGAGTATTAAAATAAAATCAGTTTATAATGTTGACTTTCAATTGCAGCAGTGCAGATCCAAGCGTGCAGTTCTCTCTTTCTAAATCATTTAAAACTACAATTAAACATTTCGTTCTTCAAATCACTTTACAGACCTAACAATAAGATGCCGGATGGTTCCTTTGCATCATCTATTAATTCTTAACTGTATTTACGTCCTTTACAGCTTATCGTACACATATAGGCGACATTTCCACATTGACATGCTTCCAAAACGTATGGAAAACAATAAAAACTCTATTAATAGTGACTATATCAATAGTACTTGTGTGTTACACATTTCTGAATGTAAAAACGTGAAGCCCACTATATTCGGTATAGGCACACGGTGTGTTTATATAGCCCACGCTGTGAAGTCCACTTTGCTTTAAGACACCAAATATGCGTGCAGCATATCCTCATCCAGCACGCAGCATGGCCAACTGTGCCTCTGTACAGAGCCGAAAGTCAACATGGGCTGTTGGAAAATGATGTCTGCACCTGCTTGTTGTGTTGGAGGAAATCTTAAAGTGAAATGGCGCACAGGAAACCACACTCAGAGTCATATCAACAAGGCAAAAGTTTTTTTTTTGTTTAAAAGGCGTCCAATATATTGATCCAAATTGTGTGCGAAGCCTCCAGTCACAAACAGATTCCCCACAAAAATGCTTTGAGCATTTGGGCAAAGCATCCGAATTAGGATTAAACTCACATGCGTTATTGATGTATTTTGTAAAAGTGAATCTTAATCTAAACGATCTGAAGCACGTGGCTACGGGAGCTGTCTGTGCCTGAGCCAACAACGATACTTAGAAGTGGCATTTGGAAAACACACACACACACACATACACCCACACAATTCGGCGTTATTGGGACTATTTCTTCTAATTTTTAAAAACTGGCGGCGAATCTGAATGCACATTACATTTTACTTAAAAAAGGACAAGTCGACCAAAAACATCAGCTGGAGTTCAGTAAGTTCCCCGTTCTTTGTGAAGGATATAGTGCAAAATAAAGACAATCTTTACGTGTAGTTAGGTGTTAAATTGGTACCATACGCCTATATGTATATTAACACAATTAACAAATGGCTCCAGAGACGTGTTTTGGGGGGTTCGGTCCCACTGCGTCTACCTGCAATCCAGCATGCGGTTACGCAACTATTGGCTCGCACCCTTCAGCCTTAAAATGAAAAAGCATGCATGAATTTTTGCATTCATGCATGTACAAACATATACCAACCGCCGCCTCTAGATAAGACAATTGATGTCGTGTTTTCATCAGACGAACGCGTAGCTTAACGTGACATGATACATTTACTGAGGTGTACTATAAGGGCGAGAAAAGCTAAAGTAATGAATCCTAATATAATTAAGCTATTTTAAAACCTCGATGGGAAAGTCTTCGAGGAGCTGATCGATTCCACACGATACAAATTTAATGTTGAGTTAAATGTGTGCAAAGACTCCTCATGTGAGAGTGATTATTTCTTAGACGCCGAGTGACTCGCTGTTCAACATCTAAAAGGCTACCTCTCGCACGTGATGGGCATTTGACCTTTTCCCAGGTGACAAACATGGCTACCGCCCTGAAGACTGAAGAGCTTCTGGCTTAAAAAGCCTTTAATTGTTCGAGAGCGAACAATTAAAAGGCAATCCCTCCATATTTCTGACACCCCACGTGTCCCATTCAAAACCTCATCCAGGTCACTGGACTTCTCTGTTCCAGAAAAAAGAAGAAAAAAAAAGAGTGGAAGGCCAAGTAACCAGAGTTTGAGTTAAATTAAAGACAGACTGGAGAACCAAAGTGGAATCACGGTGGAGTCTGTACTGTCGCCTGCTGTCTGGGCGAGCTCAACAGCGAATCGTCCTGCTCTTGATTTCTTTTTCTTTTTGTGCGCGGCCTAAACCAACAGAGACGGATCGATGGGCCAAACGAGGCAAATCAGCCCACGGGGCCACAACGAGCGCGGGTTCACCTGCGTCAGTGTATTTTACGCACGTTATGAAGATGAGCAGGACGAAGTTCAAGTTCAAAGTCACTGTGCTCAGACAGAGCTGGCTGTGCTCCGGGGAGGACACCCCACACCTCTCTCGTAAACCAAACACAGTTGCCTTTTGCACAAACGGGGTCCAAATCCGATTTTACTGAAAAAGAAATAGCCGAGACTCCCATTCAATCTGCGAGGCAAAAAGAAAGAAAGAAACGAAACAAAAACTGCAAATAATCTTATTTGACCTCTCCCACAGAGCAGATCTCATGGATTCCAATTATTGACAAATGGCCAAGCATCAACTTCTTTGAAGTAGACCTAGAATGAACCTGCTTCAATCTTACCTGTAGGCCAAATAATGTGGTAAGTCAGTTGGCTGTAGAGAAGATATGATATATAATGCTGGTTATCAATAGTAATGATGTAGTTTCTGTTGTTTTAAATCTGAATTAAATCAGAAATCCTGTCTGGACTTTGCGATTCCCTTTAATCGGGCGCGAATGAAGCAACGAAACATCGTTTTTTAAACCCGATTCTGATTCAAATGTAATTATTTTTATTTCAAAACAATGGTCTTATGTGCCAACACAAACACGTCTTTTATCACGCAGGCGTATTGTTTACAGACAGAAAAGGATGTGAAACGGGGTCTGAACTATGTTAGCCTTCGACTTATTAATATGAATTCATTAAATAGTCATAATATGAACTAATCTCATCGGATTGTTAAAAAAGCCGTGCACGAATTCAGTCCAACTTGAGTTATTTGTAGCATAACCATAAAAACACAAAAATAAAAATGAAGAATCGCATATCGTAATTAGATTTCCAAACTTTGTCCCGGTTGTTTTGTGTTTTGATGTTTACAGTGGTGACTTTAAACCGCTTTGCATCGTTTTTCTCTGTGACTTAATCTATAAAGAACACTTAAATATAAAACAAATGTAGGCTAAGAAATTGCAGCACTTTTATTATCATATTCAGAGGAGTAATAGGGCGATGAAAAAAAACACATTCTCTCACTTTTTCTTCCTGCGTGGGATTTTTATGGAGAAGCCAACAAAACTCCCCAAAACTTCGGACCGTGAATCACCGCGTCACCAGAAAAGTGCATTGGCGATTTAATTAATTTTCTATTTAATTGCATAATTAACGATTGAAGGGGCTGTAAAATAATCCGCATCGCTAAGATATTAAATGCGTGAGAGGGTTTTACGTGTAAGTTGTATGGCAATAATTTCGAGACTAAGATACAGGGTACAAATGAATGTGCGAGATCAGGCCGTCTGACTGGTTTTAACCTGTTGACTAATACTGTGGAGAACAACACCAAACAACATCAATCCGTTTCTAATGTCAAATAAGGTCAGATATAATCTGGTAAGTGAGACGGAATGTGAAGGAACAAACTCAAATCATTGTTCGAAAAACTTTTATTTCTGGTGGCATAATAAACATCAACATCAAAATAATAAACACAAGATAAATATTCATCATTCAATCTCCACAATATATTTCTCAGCATTAGATAAGATAATGCAGGAAATGGGCTGGCAGTAATTAATGAATGATAGCAAAGTTCACTATAACACTGAAACAGTAGTAATAATAATAATAATCATCCTTCCTGGGGGTGAAATGTACCAATTATATCCACATTGTGCAGTTCTTTGCTGAACACTGCACTGTAGGAGCAGGAAAACTGGTCCAGTGTGTAATTAGCAGATCAAATTGTATTCTTTCTAATCTAATATGTTAGGAATTCTGCAGCAAACAAAATCCCTAACAGAGCAGCAGCAAAATCTGATGCATAGGGCTTCCATTCAAAGAATTTAAATCAATGTACTTACAATTTAAACATTTAACTAACAGCGTGAAGACAGTCACTCATTGTAAACGGGGAGTGAATACACACCTAAAGCCAGGAAGTAGATAAAAGGTTCTAATAAATCATCTAATTTTTCACACTGAATGCTGGTGGGCCACAAAACACTACCCTGGTTTAACTCCCACACGTAAATGTTCTCTTAAGCCTGCTTTGACTGTTGTGGAATCCTGGAAAGATCCCGAAGCAGAAATGTGTGTTCATGACCTTGCTGAAGGTCAGAGTAAACACAAAAACACTATTTAGCTTGGCTGAATTTAGCCAAGAATCCGAGCAAGACCGTTCCAAGAGCTGATAGAGATGTACAGTACGTTACAAGCAATGCGATATTTAGCCATCCAACCTTTACAGAATAAACTGCAATTAAATGACTTTTCTAAAATACAGAATACAGTGAAGTCAAAACCATTTTATTTACACCTGAAACAGTATTTACTGCAAACATAATTTTGTAGAAGTTAAGAATTATGCATGCATATGAGGAACTTCTTTGCTGCAGCCCTGACCCAGTGTCCTTTCTGCATTTTTAACGTTTACTTACTTTGTGGTGACATTTTCACCAAATCGTAGATGTAGATGTTGTATACTGAAAAGACTGACAGTAATGCAAGGCACTCCCCCCCACATTCATGTGTACAGTAAAGTAATCTCTGCAAATGTTTCTCACTGAAGTATAATCATTATCCTCTGTTGCCTTAAGCCTTTACAGGATTTCGCCATTTGCTGCCCGTATTATTACATGTCTACCGGCAATGCAGGGTGGCGACATCATAAACAATATTACCCAGGATTCAGTTCATTTGTGTGCATATTTCATTCACTTTGATATTGCTTTCATAAGAGTTCTAAACATCTGTAAAGTACAGATACTTTACATGTTTATGCATCACCTTAGAAGTTTAGCAAGAAACTGGAAGGGGGCAACCTATAAGAGTCAAACAAATGTTAAGAAAATTGTCAGATACAATGACTCTGAAAAACTTCCTGTTAGGATGTTAACTGTAAGTTAGTGTGTATATCTGAAGTGTGAAGTGTCTTTGAAAGCATCCCACGACAGCGTACAGAAAGTGTTGGCGTGGCATTTGCACTACCATTTGTTTCCTATCTTTTCAGCAACTGACAACTTACAAATAGGATTGTGTATAAATAAACCCAGAAAAAGAATAAAAGCAGATTTGTGATTGTAGGTCAAGTATTCAGAAGAACATTTGCGTTAGAACTATCACACCTATGGCTTTGATATTTTACAAAAAGGCCAAAATTACTAAAAAGACCTAAAGTACTATGTACCATACATTCAGAACTTATAAATAAATAAAACGTTGGTAGAATTAATAATATGGAGGATATCATATTTGACTTCACTCATTTGATGAATGTCTCCTTCTGGCGATATGTTGCACAAACCCTTCCACACAGAACATCATGAGTATACAAGTAACTATTTGGAAAGACAACATATACGAGATCTGCTGAGATTCTCAGCCATCTTTTTTTCACAAACACTACGCCTGCAGGCAAAACACACTGACTCGACGCTGTGTGGTTTGAAGGAGAGTTATGGATACTCGGGGCTGAAATATTCTGTTTGTGTTTATTTACGCACACTGAGTCAACTGAGCGAGGAAAATGTCATTTTTACAACTTTCTCCCAGACTGCGTGCAGGGATAATAACCACAAGAGAGAAGATT